>CADDIJ020001774.1:0-10455 GCA_902809745.2 Tetradesmus lagerheimii | reverse complement strand
GTGGTTGTGTCGGTTCAATTGCCCTTGTCGTGCAGGCGAGCACTTGCTAGAGGCCAAGCTGAGCAAGTCATTCTTGGCGTTGCCTTGTTATGGCGTGTGGCCACCCCTTGCACCCTGCCTGGCTGGTATTTAAACTGGTGCTTCCTTCTGCCAGGGCAGGGTTGTTTTGATACGTTCGCGTTCTCTCCCTCACTGTCAGTTTGCCATTGTTCTTTCTGGTTCTTATTCTTGTTCTGTCAGCGCCTCAGTGTGCTTTTGCCTCAGTGCAGCTGCCTTGCCTCAGTGCAGCAGTGTTGGTCCTCTTCCCTTATGGTAACTCTCTAGGCTTGTCTTACAACGGCAATTCCAGGTGTGTGCGAGTCTCTCTTTGATCTAACATTCAGATCTCACATTCAGATCTAGATCTAACCCGCTTCTAGCTTAGTTCAGCCTCGATACAGCTTGCATTGTGCAAGACAGCTGACTCTCAGTGTTTTTGGCAATAGCAGACGGCAGTAGTAGCAAGTTATGCCAGCGCCGCCTCTTGCGGAGTTCAATAGAACGTAGTTAACGCAACCCTCACGCTAATTCGCTCATTCAGATTCAGAGTGCTAGTTCGCTGTAGTCTATCTTGCCGCCTTTCTGTAGTAGAGTGCCCGCCAACCAAACCAACTTGGAGTACTACGCTGCTTTCGCGGTGTCTTAGTGCGCTTCTTCTTCATCTTACAGAGGCGCCAGAGAAGGATCTTCAGTGGCTCCCAACACTATCGTTGCTGTTGCTGTGTGTGGTACAGTTACACCCACAGTGCAACCTTGGACACGCGCGCAGCATGTGTGAATAGAGTGTGGTCAGCAGCTACCTATACGGCAGGGTTCCTTATTGCGCACGTCAATGACATGCCATATGCAGCTAGCGTCAATGTCACTAATGCAGCAATCATGATGCACAAGTTGAGTGCAACGCTGCTCAGACGGGCGCCCCTGTTTTCGTGTCCAATTAATCAATGTACTTTGCTTGTTTGATTTGCTTTCGGGGCAGCCAGTGCAGCTTACCTCAGCGTATGTTACACACATGCTGTGGTGTGGCTTACACACTGCCGGACTCCGGCATGGCATGTGCTGCCAGCAATGTGCTACCATGTTGAAAGTATTGCACAATGTAATATGCTGAACACTGTTGATAGCTAGCTTGAGGCAGGTTCTTTTGTGTACTACACCTTGTGCCAGCCCCAGCATCCCCACTGGGCTGTCTCGATATCATATGATTGCAGTACACCAGCAAAGCAGCTCAGCACCCACTCACATAGTGTATCTGTCAAATAATTTCGTCGCCAGAGCATCCTGATGGAGGCCTGCTGTCCTGCACATGGGACAGCATGTTACTGCCAGGCTGTTGTAACAACACCTTAGCAGGACACACTAACAGCATCATGACTTATCATGAGGGTGAAGTCATGGTGGCAACCTTACTCTGAAAATGCAGCATTGTCAGTAAAATAAACAACCTAAGGAATTCATTTTGGCTGCTCCGCATTTATTTTGATAGAACCATTGGGGAACAGGAGTAGTAAGAGTGGCGCCCTTGCCTAGTAGACCGTTGCAGCAGCACTGAGTATAAGACGCGTAGTGGAAGCACATTCAAAAGGAGGTTTGTTAACCAATGATCAGCCTGAGGCCCAGCGTAAGCTGTTGTCGACCGCCTACGTCGCAAGGCCCGCGTAGTTCTAACGTGGCAGTACAATGTCACATTGACTGTCGCATGTCTCACACGGTCGTGTGAGTCACAAGAGTAATGTCTAATCGTCCACTACATGGATAGTAACAGTTCCTGTTACAGGCCTCCCCCATCAGGGTCTTTGACTGTCCTCAGTCAATACGCTGATAAGAGACCAAGTTGGCAATGAGCAACGCTCAGGACAACTGCACTGATAACACAGCCAGTACAGCAAGCAGCTTATGGCACGCAGCCCAGCTACTAACCAACAGCCTTACAGGCGCGCATACAATCGGGGATTTATGTTGATAATTCCCTCAAATCTACAAGTCGAGTTGAGTGGAGTCCGCGTAGTGCACTAGAGGGCAGGTCACATCACGTGCTTTCTCCATCGACGAGATACAGTCCTAGCCGTTACGGGCGTACAGACCAAACTCAACAGAAGTACAACAATGTACTTAGATTAGACAGGTAGCATGCAGCTATGTCTGAAAAGACAGTAATGTCACGAGAAGTTCACCAAGAACATGCCAGAGGCAAAGTGACAATCAGCAAGCAGTAGCACATCACTAAGAGATCATTTGTGACGACGCTTGCGTATAGCAGCATTAACAGCTGGCAAAGCAGCAGCCTGTGCTGAGCGCTTGTTCTTGCGCTGTTTCTTGTGTGGTGCTGCGACTAAGCGCATGCCAGACTGGGACTGCACAGCAGACCAGTACTCAGAGACTTTCTCTGGGCAATTAGCACAATTGGCTGGTGGCTCCCAGGTGTTGTGCTCAACACCATAGCCAAGCCACTTCACAAGAAACTGTAGCTTGCCATGACCCACAAACCTGTGGCTCTCAATCTGCTCTACCTCATACTCCATTTCACCATCGATCATGGTTGGTGGCGGAGGAGCCACAGTGGAGGCACCAGGAGAAACTGGTTTGAGCAACGAGATATGGAACACGTTGTGTACCTTGAGATTGCTTGGCAGCTCTAGCCGAAAGGCGACTGGATTAATCTGCTCCAGCACTTTGAAAGGACCGATCCACCTAGGCAGTAGCTTAGGTGATCCTTTGAACTTCAGCTTGATGTTCGCAGTGCTCAGGAAAACTGAGTCACCTACTGCAATGTTCATTTCACGCCGCCGCCTGTTAGCAGCAACTGCCTGCCGCTGCTGAGCAGCATGCAGCGCAGCTTTAGCGCTTTTGACAGCAGTCAAAATGGATTCTGCGCGATCAGCAGCAGAAACACAGTCTGGAACATCAAGGCGTCCTTCCCCCTCAAGAGCTTGTCTAGGGGTAGATGTGGGCGCCTGCCGAAGTTCAGTACGAAAGGTACTGCTTGCACAGATTCCTGCCAGGAATCATTGATTGCAAACTCAACTAACGGCAGCAGGTTCATCCAATTGGACTGCGAAGGGTCAACATAATGACGCAGCATGTCCTGCATGATGCGATTCACTCGCTCTGTATTGCCATCACTCTGCTGGTAATAGGCAGTACTCATGGAAGCAGAGACACCAAGGGTGCCACGCAGGCACTGCCAGAACTTGCTAGTCCAGATAGAACCTCTATCGGACACCAGTTCATCAGGCAGGCCATGATGCTTGACAACAGCATCGAGGAAGATATCCGCGAACTGTTCAGCAGTGATATCCTTGCGGCCAGGCGCAAGGTGCACCATCTTAGACAGCCTGTCCACAAAGACAGCGATGGAGTCATGAGTACTCTCTGTTACCGGTAAATCTGTAACTAAATCCATGCCCACTGACATCCATGTGTCAGCCGGCACCGGCAGTGGCTGTAACAGCCCTGCAGGTTTCATGTTAGAGGCCTTCACACGCTGGCAGGAGCTGCGAGCAGCAACATAGCGCCGCACAGCAGCAGCCATACCAGCAGGCCACCAAAAGTACCGCCGCACTTTAAGCTATGTTTTAGTGCGGCCAGCGTGTGCGCTGTAAAGAGTGTCGTGACACTCCTGAATGGCAGCACGCTGCAGATCTGCATCAGCAGGCAGCACGAGTGCGTCACCCCTGAAGTACAGACCATTCGTGAATGTCAAAGCAGCAGTATTGGTAAGCGTGAACCATGGGTCCAGCTTATACGCGGCTTTAACGCGCTCCACAAAGGAGAGCGAGTCCGACAGGGACTGTAAAGGAGTGAGCACAGCAGCAGCTGTACCCACAAAGTGTAACGGCTGGTCAGCCGTCATGCCGACAAAGCAGACAGGATAGCGGCTGAGTGAATCAGCAGGATTTGCAACTCCCTTGACGTAATGCCAAATGAGTCGGTGCCCCTGCAGAGCATCCAGCCACCTAGCATGTCGTCTGTTGGCTATGTTCACTGTGTCAAACATCACGTTAGGCTTGTGATCTGTGTGGACATGCACGTCACGGCCTTCGATGTACACTCGCCATTTCTGGCAGCAGTACACTATGGCCAGCATCTCAAGTTCTGTTGGCGAGTAGTTACGTTCAGCTGGAATCAGTTTACGTGACTCGAAAGCGATGGGCCTGCTATCCTGCAGCAGAACACCACCTACGCCATCATATGATGCATCACATATCGTGTGAAAGGGCTTCCCACTGTCCCATTCTGGCAGAGCCAAGACAGGAGCAGCAGTCAGCAGATGTTTGATCCACTCAAAAGATGTCTGACAGTCAACTGTACAGGACATTTCCAGACGAATGGCACGTCCTGACGCAGCAAGTGTGTCAGTGGCAGCAGCACTTCAGTGTAATGCCGCACGAACTTCCTGAAGAAGTTGGTGGTGCCCAGAAATGAGCGCAAGTGCGAGACATCCTTTGGAATGGGAAAGTCCTGCAGCGCAGTGACTTTAGCAGGATCTGCTGCCACACCATCAGCTGACACGATGTGTCCCAGGAAGAGAACTGATGGCTGATTTAGATTGCATTTGTGAATGGCTACAGTGAGCGCATTGGCCTTAAGCACGTCCAGCACTGCACGCAAGTGCAGCGCATGTTCTGCTGCTGACTTACTGAAGATCAGTATGTCGTCCAGGTAGACTAAGCAGTATTTGTAAAGCATCGGAGAGAATATCCGATTCATTACAGACTGAAAAGCAGCAGGCGCGTTCACCAGGCCGAAGCTCAGTGTGAGGAATTCGTAGTGCCCGAAGGGTGTGCGGAAAGCAGTCTTAGGGACATCAGTGGGCTGCAATTTGCACTGATGATATGCCTGGCGAAGATCAACCAAGCTAAAGACTTTCGCACCAGCAAGATGATCAAGCAGCACGTCAATCCTTGGCAGCGGGAATCCGTTGCGTTTGGCTAAGGGATTTAGGTGGCGATAATCTATCACCATCCGCAGCTCCGTGCTTCTTGGTTTCTTGACAAACAGTACAGGACAGCCGAATGGAGAAGAACTGGGCTGTATGTAGCCACGAAGCAGTAACTGTTCTATCTGATTTTGCATCTCTTCCATTTCTAGCGGACTGTACCGGAACATAGGCCGTAAGATCGGCTTGTCACCCTCGAAAGGAATTACCTGTATGTCTAGCTCGATTTGAGAACCTCCGAATGGCGGTTCTTCCGTAAACACCTCTGGGAAAGAGGAAACTATGTTTTGAACCTGCTCTAGAGCAAGCAAATCAGCGGGTGTGGGTAAGCCGTCAGCAGCAGCAGCAGGCACTGCTGTGGTAGCTGCAGCAGTTCCATCAACTGCGCCAACAGTTACAGGCGCATCTGGTTTCTTATCACGAACAACCATCATACAATGCCACACGCCAGGGCCACTACGCAGTAAGCGATTGGCCGCAGCATAGCCGATTATATGCGGTGTGTCAGCAGTACTGCTGTCACTTGCATCTGTCATCGTTTTGTGTTACGGCTGCCAATGTGTTAGCTTTCGATGAAGCCGACATTACAATCGTATATCTACGTCCGTTTTTGTATACATGACAGCAGCTCTTAGGAAAATCCATGATGGCTTGTCTGTCATGCAGCCAGGAGTCACCTATGATCATGTCAAACGTGCCTGGCATGTCAATGGCATAGAACACCAGCGTATCTGACAGTGATGACATACGTACTGTCAGTTTACAACAGCTGGATGCATCGGCTGCACTCTGTAACACCCCTACTGCTGAGATTGGCATTGCAGCAGTAGACAGTTTGATGCCTTTGAGGGAACAGTAACGCTTGGAGATGTAGTTGCCACCACTAGCACCACTGTCAAACAAAGCCTTGGCTGGAGTTCCTGCTACATGCACAACTGCCTGCATCGTGTTTCGCTTAAGAACAGCGGAGTCAGTGCTGGCAGGAGCCGCAGCAGGAGCTTCAGACATAGGTGTGTCAATGCGCGCAGGGTCGCATGCATCTTGCGCGTAATGTTGTAACTTTGGAGCATCATGCCACAAAGCAAAGGTGCATCTGCACCGCACAGGCTTTCCTGTAGAAGGGTCAGTGAACAGCTGGGTGCCTGTACTGTAAACACGCATAAGCTGCATGCCCTTGACCAAGTCAAGCTGATGAGCTGGCAACTTGTAAGGCAGTAACACGCATGCACCAGCTGACGGATTCTCTAGCTTGTAACGTCTGTACAGTCTGATGTAATCAGCCCTGACAGAAGCCGGACAATGTATCCAGAACGTCTTGTTACACAGCTGACTTTTAGGTGGACTATAATCCACACTAAAGGGATGGTCAGGTGGCACAGCAAACTCTGTGCACACAGCAGTATGCTTGACAGCATACGCATCCGTTGTACATGGCTGTAACAACCCAGCTTGTATAGAGTCAAACACAGCGCCATTGATTGGCATGTGTGTTTTCTCAATAGCACTCTCAGCAGCAGGTGGCACAGCATGTGCACACTCCTGCTCTACATCGCCAGGCTACACAGACTGTGCACCGGCCAACTCTGCACCTTCAGGAGAAGGTATGGCAGCAGCAGCGCCTAGCGGCTCGCACACAGGGGCCTCAGCCACCCGCACTGGTGCAACAGCAGCAGCTAGCTGCGCTCTACTCAGGTTGCAGGCATCAGCCGCAGCGAAGGCCTCGCAGAGGATGTTGTCTAGCGGCTCTGTAGAACCCACAAATGTGGAGAGCAATGCAGACACGAGAGTGTGGTGTAGCAGTAGCAGCATCCGACAGGAATGTTTCTGGATGTGACAGGCATGCCCTGAAAATGGCACTGCGCACTGCACGCTCAGTGACGACAGGTGGATGGCAGAAGCACAGCTGACAGCAACGCTGTTGACAGGAACTGACTTATACTGCCCATACAGCACAGCAACAACAAGGTGCTGTTTAGCTGCCTTTGACTTTGTGTCACTCACCTTTATGGGGCAGACCCAGTCGCCCTTGTCGTTTTTGTCCCGAGGCCCGTGGCCTTTGGTGTTGCACAGCCTGCAGATGTAGTGGGAGGTGTCCTTTTTCTTGCTGACACCGTGCTTTGAACCAAACTTGCCGCCCTTGTTGCCTGACTTGCCCTTGAAGCCAGACTGGCCTTTGGTTGGAGCCAGGCAGCTTTGCCTGCAGGTGAGCCTGCTTGGCACGCTGCTCCGCGTCCCACATGAGCGCCTTTGCCAGCAGCTGGTGGCGCCAAGCATCTTGGCTAGAGAACGCCATACCCCTGTCAGTGCTGACCTGGATAGCGAACTGCGGGTGCAGCGCGTTCTCGACAATGGTCTGGAACGCAGTGTCAGACATGACACTGGGGTCAGACAGCTGCGCGCGCAGTGTCTCCAGGTGGAAGACGCACTCTGAAGAAGGGTTCTCGCCCTTGAAGGTGCTAGCTTTCACACCAGTCATCTTGAGGACAATGCCCTTGTCAGTGAGCTCAGCGTCATGCTGGGTTGACTTGAGCGCCTCAAAAACCCTGTCAAAGGTAATGGAGCTTATGTCTGCAGCTGCACCGTTGGTGCCTGTGAGCCCCAGCACGCGATTCACGCGAGTGACTACTGTGTCTGTGCAGTTCAGCAGTGTACTGCTGGCCTGCTTGGTATCTGACACGTCATATGTGCTGAAGTAGGCGAGCATTTTAGCTTTAAAGTCTGGTAGAGTGGGTTGGCCTTTGCCAGAGTACTTGCTCATTGCCTTGCGAGGCATTCTGCTAGCCTGAGTTTGCTTCACTCAACATGGCAGATGTGGAGGAGGGCGAGGTTTGTTAACCAATGATCAGCCTGAGGCCCAGCGTAAGCTGTTGTCGACCGCCTACGTCGCATGGCCCGCGTAATTCTAACATGGCAGTACAATGTCACATTGACTGTCGCGTGTCTCACACGGACGTGTGAGTCACAAGAGTAATGTCTAGTCGTCCACTACATGGATAGTAACAGTTCCTGTTACAACCGTCCACCAGGCTGGAGGGATCCCAACATTGTTCCAGCATGCGGCAAACGGCTGCAGACAGAAATTGCGTGCATTTTCAAGACGCTGCTAAAGGAAAAACTTCCAATCCTGGACAACTAGCAACCGGCATCAAATCAGCATGGAATAGTCCTTACTTTAGGCAATCAGGTCCTGCCAGCTGGCAGGCCTCAGGCTGCAAATCTAGCTGGATCATGTGCTGGCAGCAGCCACGGCAGCCAGGCTGGTGCTTGGACTGGGACGCCAAGGGCCTGTCCGGTGCACCAGGCAGCACATGGCAGGCATCAACGCCCAGGCTGAGGAGAAGCCCCACTGCGATGCTCTGGGCAGAGGCTTGCAGCACCCAGGCCGACTTTGTAGCCTGGCCGGAGTGGCCAGCATACGCACTGCATGTACCAGACTGCTTTCTGATGCGGTGCGCGTCTGTTTGTTGCGTAAAATCGGCAAAATCGCAAAATTTGCGCCCGCAAAACCCTAAACCCTGCTTGCCAGAGGTCATAGATGGTCTGGATGGGCAATGGTCATCAATTCGTGACACAGCCTCGGCGAAAGTTGAGGGGTGGGGCTTGATAGCTCAGCTGGGAGAGCGTTAGACTGAAGATCTACAGGTCCCCAGTTCGATCCTGGGTCAGGCCATTTTGGGCCCCAAGACATCGTTGCCAGGCTGCCGTCCAGCAGGAAATGGCATGCGTGTCATACGGCGTTGACTGACCTTCAATATCAGATAACATGCTGCAGCTGCAGCCGAGATCCTGTGTGCCATGACCATACATGCTTTCTATCTGTATATGGCTCTGCAGTTATCAACACTAGTTGAATGCTACTGCCAGAACCGGCTGCCTTTAGAGGTTGGGCGTTGCTTGTATAGGCAGCAGCATACTGTTTTTGAGCCTCTGAAATCCTGTTTACCAGGTCTTCGTTGCGCCGTAGGCGCCTGAGCAGACCAATGTAACCTCATCATCATCCAGCAGGCCCGTACGACAGCATCCTTTTTCCAGCTGGTGTCCGTTGCGGCGCAGCCGCTTGAACACACCGTGTAACCCCTCTTCTTCTTCTTCTCTTCCACGACAGCACGACACCAGCACTGCCAGCAGGCCGCGCAGTGCAGCCACTCTGGTGCAGAGCAGAGAACATATGTAAGATGGGTAGGGAGAGTGAAGCACAGTTGCCGCTGCTAACGGGAATGCAAGGCAGAGAGAAACATTCTCAAAGTGGATATTTAGTTCACGTGGCTACGCCAGGCAACGTTTGCGCTGAACACACTGTTCACTATACACTGGGCTGCAATGGTCCCAGTCACCTGCCTCATGACTGATGATGATGAGGGTGATTTTTGGATGAGTACTCGAGCTACCGGGCAGCCATTACCAGGCCTATACCAACTACTGCTGGTTTCAAACGGCTCAGCATTGTCATGTGCCATGTTGTGACTGGGGTGTCATGAGCTGTGTTGCCGTTGAAGTGACCTGGCATAGCATGTCAAAGAGCGGATTTAGACGGAACCCATGTGTTGAGACGCAATGTAGAAATGCTGGAATGGTGTCAGCCTGGTACCATTTCAGGACACATCTGCCTGTGCATGTGTCTTTACGAGGGTGGATGTGGCTGCAAAGGGTGTCACTGCATGCCTTGCTGCTTGGGTGCTGCTATTACTTTTACAAAGGTTGTGGGTCTCTCGCGTCTGGCTTTTCAGGGGCCAGCTAGCTAGAAGGTTCATGTACTACGATGATCAGCAGTGGTGAAAACCCATGGGCAGATACGCAACGTAGATGCACATTCTTCCCTATACAATGTGGCAAGTTGAACCTGCCAAATATTGTTCGCACACTGCTTGTTCACCTGCAGGACGCTGTAGTGCAGCTCCTGCAGTGCTGCTGCCTCCAGCAGCCCCTCCTTCTTTGGTTGAACCGGACACAGCAGTACAAGCAGCGCTGACAGAAACCCCTGCACATGATAGCGCAGGCAGTCGCAGACGCATCTCCATCCTGCGGCAGCCAGTGGCTGCTGGCATCTGCAGCTCGTTGCTGCTGCAGTTTGGATCAGCGCTGTCATCGGCTTGTCCAAGGTTGTGCTCTGCTGTTGCTGGGTCTGGGCTTGAGTTTGAGTCCCTCTGCACAGCTGTAGGCCCAGCGCCACTGCCGCTGCTGCTGTCACTGCCACCGCCTTGACCGCTGCTACTGCTGCCGTCACAGCAATTGCAGTGCAGCAGCATGCGCAGCGATGCTCAGTAGCTCCTGAGCAAGACGGTGCTGCTGCTGAGGTGGTGGCAGCCATGAAGCCCAGCAGCAGAGTGGCTCCAGAAGCCACATGAAGCAGCGGGGCACGCAGGACTCCTGCAGGCATTGAGAGTGCGACTCGGGTGAAGCAACGCGAGACCAGCAGCTCGGTTGAATCAGCGCACCCCTGGGCACACCAGCAGTACTACTGCTGAGTAGTTAGTCTG
>CADDIJ020001773.1:0-38854 GCA_902809745.2 Tetradesmus lagerheimii | reverse complement strand
AGGGGCTGCAAGATGCCTCTGGAGTTTTACTTTGGTTGCATCTTGTGGCTTGCTATCGGGTTCTCATGATATGTGAGCTGAAAGAGGGGCAAGTGACTCGCTCTAGGGCGATAGCTTGCCCACCCCTGTAACAGACCTCTTCTTCCAGAGATGACAGGGGCTGTTTTTCTGGGGTTCAGCCTCCTTTTGAGTGACAGTCTGAGCTGAGCTGTTCGCAGCATCCTTTTTCTAGCTGGTGTCCGTTGCGGCGTAGCCGCTTGAACACACCCTGTAACCCCTCTTCTTCTTCTTCTTCAGAGATGACCCTTCTTAAAAGAACGCACGATGCACACAAGCGCCTAGGATACAGCCAGCATGCAATACCAGTGGATACCTGCCATTGCAGGCACCACCGGTGGTATCACCCGAGCATGCAGGTTCGATCATCATCATCAGCAAGCATATATCTGGTTTACAATGCATGCCTGCACGTCGCAAGCATATGACGAGCGATGCCCATTGCGGCAGCAGGAAGCAGCTTCAAGCCAACCCAAACAAGCATTTCATGGCATGCATGCATCAGTGCAGTTCGGTGCATGCCAACTCCGATCATCCAACCGCCACTTTCCCAGTGGCGCTCATGGCAGCACTAACCCAGTCAAACCCTAGCAGCGGTCTGGCTTCACATGCACAATGAGCAAAGCTGGGCAGCAAGCAAGCTTGCCGCAGGCCGTCAGCCAAAGACCGCATTGCAGCAGCATACTGTTTACTGATAGTCACCCAAACCCCGCATATGCATGCTCACTGCTCCTTGCATGCACGCATATCCCGCCAAAAACGAGCATGCTGAGGTGCGCCCCCATTCCTGGTTGACACACCCCAGGCGTGCTGTATAACCACCAACCATATCATGCAACAAACCCCTGAACACTCCCATGCAGGTCCACACTTTCACACTGTGACAGTGACCCCACATGTAATCAAGATCAGTGCTCATGCCAACAGGTCAAGCATGCTCTAGCAACCTTTGTGATAGCCATGCGACTGCTGGTGCGTTGCGAACATTCCTAACTCTGCAATCCACACAGACTAACCCGCAGCCAACAGAGCAATCTGCCACCTGCTGGGCATTGCAATACTTCAGAGAAATTCAAACTCTTACGACCACTGCAGCACTCACACCGCAGCCGCCAAGCAACAGCACTTGACAGATAGGCATGCACCAAGCTGCTGCGAACCTCCCCAACATCAGCATCCTCTCACCCAGCAAGCCATACCAGGCCTGACGGCGGCTCAGCACAGCAACCACGATAACAGCAGCAGCGCACACCATCATCGTAGGCCACATGGCTTGACATGGCGTGCCTGTACAAGCTGACACAACGCCCTCTGCATGCAGATAGCAACACGCCCACAAGCACCAACGCACTGCACAAACCAGGGTCGGGCACACTTGCGAAATGCACGTGCCTGGGTGTGTGTAGGGCAGGTAGCAACCAGCTGCTGGAGCGCTGCAGGCCATGCACATTCATGCGTATTTTCAAGATCGAAGATCTGAAAACTCAAGTGCACCAGGTGGTCTGTACATGCTGGCACGGTCAGGCCCTGCAGCAAGCTGCTGCATGCTCTGGAGGGTGGTGCTTTGAAAGCAAAAGGTGATGGGGTGATGCGGGATGCAGCTGCACCGCTGGAAGCATGCAGCACACACAGCCACGCAAGGTGTGCATGCTTGTGCTGCACTGCTCCCAAACAAAGGGTGGGCTGCATAGCTGAACAACCCTTGCCACAGCAGCAGCAGCAGGAGCAACAGCAACGGCCACCGCACAGAGCAAAGGTATCTTGCCACACTGGATTGGCTGCTGTTACGAGGCAGGTACCGTGCAGCGCTGCAGGCACAGCCAAGAGGTAAGGTGATGCTCATGAGCCCCTCAACCAGAGGGCCAAATGCACCACGAGCACTGTGGTCAGCGCAGTGTCAGCGCTACTGCATGACAGATCTGAGCAACAAATCAGCTGCCTGCGAGCCACTACCGCTGGCAGTTGGCTGCTGCCGCTGCTGCTGTTAGCGCAGTCACCCAGCTGGCTGATAGCCCAGTCACCCGGTGCTAGTGACGCAGCCGCTACCGCTGGCTGCTGCTGCTGCTGCTGCTAGGCGCTCAGTTGCATCTGCACATATGCTGTATAGCTTAAGCTTCACAGCATTGTCACGCCCTGCTTGATCAAGTCGTCCCAATGGGCCAAGTTTGCCTCACAGTAACGCAGCGCTGTGTCCCCGCTGACAGGCGCGATGCGCGCAAGTGCCTCGTAGCATGGCCGCACAAACAGCTCCACAAACACTTTCTGCAGAATGCGGCGTTGCCACAGCAGTACACAGGACAGCAGGGCAGCAGGACAGCAGTAGGTGACATATTGATGTGCAGTTGTGCATGAGAGCCCTTTGCTTGACACCAAACATCAGCAAAGTGTTTGCTCAACGTCAACATTATATCAGCCCTCTTGCTGATCGTCAGTAGCTGCAAGGCTGCGTAGACCACCATGAGTTGCTGTCCTGCGATGCGCACCTGGCTGCGTGGCACGTTGGCTGTGCTGCGGTCATTGAGTGGGGACAGCGGCAGCCCCAGCGACTGCTCCTTCTCACCCTGCTCCCAAAACTCTGAAAAAAAACAGCAGCGCAGCAACAAGATCGGTTGGCAACAAGATGGCACGGCCAGCAGCTGTTGCTGCATCTGCAGAATAGCGTGTCTTTCAATCCACACGATTATGCTCGCACCGCCGGTGTCCGTTCTTCCAGACTCCAACACATCCACTGGCATGTTGATGCTTGCTGTACCAAGACACCCATTCTGCATCAACTAGGGTGATCTCACCCTCATTGACGCGCTTGGCCCACTCAATGGTCAGCGCAGACGGCTTCACGCAGTTGCCAATGTCAGCGCAGTGCATGATGACGCACAGCGCGTGCGTACGGCCCAGCGCGTTCCAGTTGCTCAGGTCAGAGCCGAACAGGCTGAGGTCAGCGTTCAAGTCAGCCAGCAGCTGGTGGTGCGCCTGCATGCAGGGAGAATGCACGTCAAGGCCGCAGTGGAAGGAAACCAGAGTAGTTGGAGTTGGGCAAAACAAGCTGAGGTCAACGTTCAGGTCAGGCAGCAGCTGGTGGTGCGCCTGCAGGCAGCAAGAGTGCACGTCAAGGCCGCAGTGGAAGGCAAAGGGAGCAGCTGGGGTTGGGCAAAACAAGCTGAGGTCAACGTTCAGGTCAGGCAGCAGCTGGTGGTGCGCCTGCATGCAGCAAGATTGCACGTAAAGGCCGCAGTGGAACAAAAAGACAGCAATTGGGGTTGGGCAGAACAGGCTGAGGCCAGCGGTCAAGTCAGCCAGCAGCAGGTGGTGCGCCTGCAGACATGAGGACAGGGCATGCACACAGTGAGCAGCTGACGGCGCAATCACCTTCTGTTGTATGGACAGCCACACCACCGTCTGCCTGCTAGTCAGGCAGCTCATATGTGTGGGAAATGGTTTCACACATGCCAGTCTGTGCCGCTGCCGCTATGGCGTTAGTTCATACTGTTAACAGCTGTTGTCCGTGCATTACATTGCAACCGCCATGAAGCCGCGCCCACCTTCATGTCAATTGACAGCACGATGTCCACCATCAGGCTGCGCATGGCGCAGGCACACCACAGCCGGCACGACAAACATGCACGTAACCACCATGAGGCCAGCAATATAGTAGCTACAGCTACTGGTGGCTTAACAGTCAGACTGTTGTCGGCTCTTGTGTGTGTTATATTGTGTATCACATCGCAACCCCCAACAAGGCCACACGCACCTTCATGTCAGTTGACAGCACGATGTCTACCATCAGGCTGCGCACGAAGCAGTAGTCCTCCCTGCTGAGGTGCTCCAGGAAGTTGTTCTGCGGGCGCAGCAGCAGCTTGAAGCTGGAGGCCAGGTGGTAGTTCTCGTTTACCGACATGTCGTTGTACACAATTGCCAGCTCGTGCTGCGTGTTGATGAGGAAGTCGTTGGTGACACCTGCAGGAATGACATGTCACATGTGTAATCATATTACATGTGCCATGGCGTGGTATGTGCGTAGCTGGTCATGGTCTGAGCAAGAAGTGGAAGGTACGGCAGTACAACCAGGAACATGCCTGCTGCCAGCCACCAATAGCAAGTATGGCTGTGTCCAAGGTTGATGTGCATGCTGCCGAGGCGTGGTACGTCAGGTGTGCAGCGCGCAGCAGCGTCACACCCACCTGGATGGCCCACGTCATGTACGATTGCGCTCAGCACTACGCTAAGCAGCTCCAGCGGTGTGAGCTGGTCCTTCATGCAGTCCTGCGACCACCACAACAGCGTTCAACAGCAGGATCAATCAATAAGCAGCGTACAACAGCAGACTCTATCAGCGGTGAGCCGACGCGTATCAACAAGTATAGAAGCAGATAACAAAGCTCAGCAGCAGCAAGAACAACCAATTCCACGTTTACGCAGCGACACTGCGAGCGCTTGTCAGCCACTCCGTACAACGTCTTCGTAACTGCCCATGTAACATGACAGTTATGCAGCTATATATTGTCAGACATGGCGCTGGCTGCTAGTGTGCCGCACCTGCATGAGTATGCTGGCCATAGTCTGCACCACATCTGCAGCGTGCGTGCTGCTGTGGTAAGGGTTGTTTGGGTAGTTGCGCTCCACGGCGCGCACAAAGTTGCGCAGCTTGTCCTGCACGCAGCATGTCGCGAATGTTTATGACCAAGCTATTACTCAGCTATAACTATAGCACTGCCATGCTGACACAACTAGTAGTACGAATCCCAAACACCTGTACTGCTGCGATATCAGCTGCACTGCTGCAGCAACACCTTTACTGCCACACCCATCGCACCTGCTACAGTGCCAGCTCCTCTACAAGCCCTAGCTGCTACTGACTGCCATGCTGACAGTACTAACACCAATGCAACAGCTGTCACGGACGATACTGCTGCAGATAACGCACCTGCGGCAGCGCCAGCTCCTCTACAAGCCCACAATGCTGCAGCACTGCCATGCTGACAGTATTGTTCACTAAACCAATGTAACACCAGCTGCGCTGCCACAACCAACACACCTGCGGCAGCGCCAGCTCCTCTATAAGCCCCAGCTGCTGCAGCACTGCCATGCTGACAGTGCTATTCGCTAACACAACTGCAACAACAGCTGTACTGCTGCAGATAACAGACCTGCGGCAGCGCCAGCTCTTCTATGAGCCCCAGCTGCTGCAGCACTGCCATGCTGACACTACAAGTAGTACTTGATCACAAACACGAGTACCCAGACACCTGTACTGCTGCACAACAGCTGCACTGCCACAACAATCGCACCTGCAGCAGCTCCTCTATGAGCCCCAGCTGCTGCAGCACTGCCATGCTGACAGTACTATTGACTCACCCAATGCAACAACAGCTGTAATGCTGCAGATAACACACCTGCGGGAGCGCCAGCGCCTGTGTCAGCCCCAGCTGCTGCAGCACCGCCATGCTGACACTATTAGTAGTACTGTTCACATAACCCAGTACACAGACACCTGTACTGCTGCAACCACAGCTGTACTGCTGCAACCACAGCTGTACTGCTGCAACCACAGCTGTACTGCTGCAACCACAGCTGTACTGCTGCAACCACAGCTGTACTGCTGCAACCACAGCTGTACTGCTGTAACCACAGCTGTACTGCTGCAACCACAGCTGTACTGCTGCAACCACAGCTGTACTGCTGCAACCACAGCCACCACCAACACACCTGCGGCAGCGCCAGCTCCTCTATGAGCCCCAGCTGTTGCAGCACTGCCGTGCTGACACTACTATTGTCTAACACAAAAGTAACAGCTGTCACATAACGATACTGCTGCAGATAACGCACCTGCGGCAGTGCCAGCTTCTCTATGAGCCCCAGCTGTTGCAGCACTGCCATGCTGACAGCACCAACACTTATGCAACAGCTGTCACGGAACGATACTGCCACAATCAACACACCTGCGGCAGTGCCAGCTCCTCTATGAGCCCCAGCTGCTGCAGCACTGCCATGCTGACAGCCTCCAGTGGGTGCCTGCTGGTCAGCGTTGCCAGCTTGAACACATCAAAGCAGTCCCAGCTGAACACCTGCAGCAGCAGCAGCAGCAACAACAGTGCAGGCAAAGAGAAGGCGAGCTCAGCGAATGCAGCCAAAATGCAATGCTGCAACTAACCGCTTGCATTAGAAGCTTGAGTAGCTGACACAGCGCGCTGAGATCGTTTGAGGTGCCCATGCCGGGCATACAGCAGTGCTGCTGTGATGCTCGTAGGCAGAGTTGCGAGCTGCAAGAATGCTGACCTGTGTCTTCTTGTTGCTGCTGCTGCTGCTGCTGCTTCCATCGCTGCGCCACCATTGCTGTTTGACTGCTGCTGCTGCTGCTGGTGTTGATGAGCCACTGACCTGCAGCAGCATCTCAGCTACGCGTGGATCCTCCTCTGAGGGCGCTGTCCTGATGCCTGAGTCACTCGACCGCATGTCACCAGGCCGCTGCAGCAGCAGCACAATTACGAGTGAAAGCAGCAGGATGGTTAGCCAAGGCAATGCATGTTTGTTGGAAACTGATGATAACAGCAATGCAGCATTTTTCTTGCGCAACAACCAGGGCACGGGGTGATATGCGTTGATACTATGGCGAAACTGGCAACATGATGGTGATGTATGCAACCATGAGCTGCTGCAGCACCTGCTGCTGGTGCTGCAATGCAACTGAGCTAAGCTGCGTTGACACTAGCTCTGCTGCCCAGTACAACACCAGCTCCTTGGCTACAGCACCAACCTTGGAGTGTTTCCGCAGCAAGCGTTCACGCTCCACCTGCAGGAATCGCAACATCACACCATTCAATGCACTGCCGCACACGGAAGTCATTCACTTGTACAACAAGTGCATGTTTGCAGGCTTGCCAACGCTGCCTAACGTTGCCCATGAACCTACTGCCTTAATCACAGCTGTCAACCTTGCTCACATGCTGGCACCTGCAACGCAAAGTGCTGCAGCAAAGCACAGAGCACTAGCTGCTGCTGTTGCAACATGCTCATCAACCGGCTGCTTCAGTAACACACCAACACGTTGCAAGGCAGCTGTAGTTTGCCTGTGCTGGCGTCAACATTACATCAATGTTCGTACGTGGGTTCCTGCAAGTGCTGCAGCATGCTCTGCTTACTGTGACGCTCTGCCGCGCTCGACTAGTGAATGCCTCTCTGTAATCATGCTCCTCTTCGTTGCGAGGGCCCCCATCCCTCCAACCATCTTCTGTATCATCTAATAGATCTGCGGAGTGCTGCGATAGCCACTGCCCTAGCGCACGCAGTGCTCCTTTATGGTCCTGCTGCAGCTCGCTGCTAGCCTGCAGGATGAGCCACAGGTGAGGCGGCAAGTGTGCAACACAGCAGGGTAACACGCAGGTCCTCCAACAGACTAAGATGGTTCTCATCGTGGTAGATGTTGCTGTTGATGAGGAGCTGAGGCGCATCTGATCATGCACATGGCATGCTGATTAGGCGCAGCAGCAGCGGCGCTGCATACGTAATATGACCGCGCTCACCTGCATGATCTTGAAGGCAGACAGAGCCTGCCGTATTGTTTCCTGCGTTAACCTCTGCTGCATGCTGCCCATTGGAGCCCAAACGTCCCAGCAAGGCACCGTTTGCTGACGTCCAGGCTCCTGCTGAGACCACTGACACCCCACCAAACAAGCCAGGCCTGTCCACTGATGTTGTTGCGGGTGAGCACACTTGTCGCCCCTCGGCCTATTCGCTGTCGTATTGCACAAGGGACCACGAACCAGAGAGCCTGAAGAGGAGCAGCGACACCTTGAGAGAGTGTCAAAGGGCAACTTTCGCATGCTCGTGGCGAGTCCGAAATGTACCGGAATCGCAAGATGAAAATGATCATTGACATGTACGCATATGATTACACTTTCGCGTGCGGTCGTGCGGTTGCGCCCATGTGCTGTCATTGTCACCACGGACCACGCCCTGCCTTCCCAACTCCGCGGTGTCACGGGCTGTTTCGACGCCCTGAATCATTTCAAATCATCTGTTGATCGAGGTGCTACGTGACGTACTTACCTCAACTCACTCTTTGAAGCTGTATAGCTGCTGCTGTTCCTGGCCCACTCATCGTTTGCGCTGTTCTTCGACCTGCCGTACTTGCTGATCGGCTGCTAGCACTTTGAAAACGTTGAACAGCTGCAGCCAGCGCAGCAAGGCCACATGTCCAAGCAATGTGCAAGATGCTCAGAGAAAGCTGCTCTGCGGCGGCCCAAGACGTTTGAACAGGTGCCAGGGGAGCATGCTGATATGCACACCGCAGCATCCACCAGCACAGGCTGCTCTGCAGCTGTTGCAGTGGCATGCTGTCGATCATGGCCAGCTGAGCATGTGTAGCAGCTGCAGCTGCACAGAGCAGTGGTGGACAGGAGGCAGTTGCATCTGCTTGCACACACTACCCACGTTCATAGCACAAGCGACGCACGCAACGCATCTGTGCACCTACAGCAGCAGCTGGCAAGCCGACTGTGCAGCGCTCAATCCGTGCTGGCCTAACTCATACCCAGCTGCAGCACAAATGACAGTGCTGGCCGCGCCGCTGACCTAATTCGCTGTCGCCTTTGCAACGCGTTTCCTGCAAACTCTTTCGTGCATGCAGCTATGCAAGTCCTGCTTCTTCAGGTGTCTTGAAGATGAGGTGCACCAGACCATCAACAGCAGTGGCCTGTTCAAGCCTGGGGAGCGTGTGGCAATTGCAGCGTCGGGCGGCAAGGACTCTACTGTGCTTGCGCACATGATGACGCTGCTCAACGAGCGGCACAAGTAAGGAAGCGCTACCACTGGCAGTTTGCCTGCATGGATCTGATGTCAGAAACCGCTGAGAGCCTCTCTGGCGGCAGCACAGGCCTGCAACACACATGGTGGCGCATCATCAGTGTTGGTGTGCTTCAATAGCGGCCCTTTGTGCGATATGTGCTGCCACGTTCTTGGAATCCTGCAGTCGCATCCAGGATGACAGCAGTGCTGCTGGCTGGTCTGCAGCAGTGAAGGTGTGGAGTAGGCAAGCTAAGGTCTTTCAGCAGCAGTGATGCCCGGCCTCGTCTGGTAATTGTGTTTGACCTCAAATTACAGCCAGCAGTGTTTGGCAAAGTCAGCCCTCCTAGTCTGATGCCCAAGACCGCCCTCACATGTGTGACATCATTTGTTAAATATGTTATTGTTATGTTATATCTGTTGTTGCAGCTACGGCTTGGACCTGTTCCTGCTGTCCATTGACGAAGGCATTGCGGGCTATCGTGATGACTCGCTGGAGACTGTCAAGCGCAACGAGCAGACGTACGGCATACCGCTCAAGGTGGGGCCCTTGAGCTCTCTGAGGGCATTGCTGCTTGCCAGAATTACCAGATGTCTATGTTGACCACGGCAGTATTTTGCAGAAATGTGCCACGTGTTCGGCTCGGCAAAGCATACACAACAACAAAACAGGCCCTCTTGCAGTGTGCAGATGGTGTGCCGCTCTGCATGCGCAATGTGCTTGGCCTCATTGCTGCAAATAACTCATATTTCACGTCACAAGTGTGCATATCGTGCACTGTGTGCTGCAGGTCCTGTCGTACCGTGAGTTGTACGGCTGGAGCATGGACGAGATCGTGTCACAGATCGGCACCAAGAACAACTGCACCTTCTGCGGAGTGTTCAGGTGATACTGCTGCACAGATGTATCCTGTAGGTTGGATTTGGATTTGGTTACTGTTCAAAGCATTGCATTGCATCAGAAGGCACGTGCTGCCACATGCTGCAAGAAACCATCTTGTTGTCCGTTGCGCTCTTCATCACTTTCTGTAAGGGTTGCCTGCTGAAGTCATGGTCTCTAATAGACAAACATATGACATAACAGTCATTTCCATGTGATGACAGAACTGAACACAGATGACATGTTGTGACTCCCTGGCTGCTGCGCAGGCGTCAGGCTCTGGACCGTGGTGGTGTGCTAGAGCGCGCAAACAAGATCGCCACAGGGCACAACGCTGACGACATAGCGGAGACCATCCTGCTCAACATGATCCGCGGTGATGTGCCCAGGCGAGTTGTCGTTGACGCTGCCACGTTCGATATGATCCAGCTGCCTTTTGACACTTTATGTGCCGTAAGTTCAGTAAAGCTGCGCTGTATGTAAGCACCTCTATGCATGACTGTTCTTCCGGTCCACACTCGTGCACGTCTTGTGCTCTGCAATGATTGCTGCATGTGTTGTCTTGCGTTTGCAGGCTGTCCCGCTGCATCAACATCGTGACAGGTGGCGAAGGGCCGCTGCCACGTGTCAAGCCCTTCAAGTACACTTACGAGAAGGAGATCGTGATGTATGCGTACTTCAAGAAGCTGGACTACTTCAGCACCGAGTGCGTCTACGCGCCGTTTGCTGCTCGCGGCTTTGCGCGGGACTTTGTGAAAGACCTGGAGGTAGGAGCAGGTCGACTTGTTGTAACACTTACGACTGCTGTCTCCAGCACTGCGCAAAGCAGATTGGCTGTTCGTGGTGGTGGCGCGTTGTGCGCTGGTATACGCCCTGATGCTACTGGAATCGCATGCTGGCAGCTTTTTGTACTGGCGGCGACCTGGGCCCGGCACAGAAGGAACTGTCATGTGGCTAACCTGTGTTGCATTCTGCTGCTGCTGCTGCTGCTGGTGCCAGGCCGCGCGTCCGTCAGCCATCATGGACCTGATTCACTCAGCTGAGAGCTGGACCATCTCGCAGGGCGCACAAGACCAGATGCCCACGCCACAGAGGTGCGCGGACAGCGCGGGTGGTGTTGCCTTGGTTGAGGCCGGCTGTCTCTGTGGCGTATGCTGTAGAGCTGTTGGTTGCCTTGCTGGTGAGGCAACCATTGTTGGGCTTGCTGCTCGTGCTGTGTGCTGTAAGGCTGCTCAGTTGTCCTGCTGTGCTGTGGCTGATCCCTTACTGCTGCTGCCTGATGCATCTGTTATGCACTCGCAGCTGTGAGCGCTGCGGGTTCCTTTCCAGCCAAGCTGTGTGCAAAGCGTGCATCCTGCTCGAGGGGCTGAACAGTGGCCTTCCAACACTGGGGGTGGGCAGGACGCGTGGCAACCAGGGCAACAAGAACAGGGGCAGGCGTGGCAACAATGCAGCAGCAGGAGCGCAGCTGGCAGCGTCAGGTGGCTTGATACAGCTGAAGCTAGAGGAGGAAGACGCAAGGCCAGCTGCTGGAACAGCAACCGAGTGTAGCGGCAATGGCAGTTGAAGGCGTGCATAGGCACTCTTCACTGCAGTTGTGGTGACACCCTGTGATCCCCGTGTGGTGACACCCTGTGATCCCCGTGTGGTGACACCCTGTGATCCCCGTGGGTGACACCCTGTGATCCCCGTGTGGTGACACCCTGTGATCCCCGTGTGGTGACACCCTGCGATCCCGTGTGGTGACACCCTGTGATCCCCGTGTGGTGACACCCTGCGATCCCCGTGTGGTGACACCCTGTGATCCCCGTGTGGTGACACCCTGTGATCCCCGTGTGGTGACACCCTGTGATCCCCGTGTGGTGACACCCTGTGATCCCCGTGTGGTGACACCCTGTGATCCCCGTGTGGTGACACCCTGCGATCCCCGTGTGGTGACACCCTGTGATCCCCGTGTGGTGACACCCTGTGATCCCCGTGTGGTGACACCCTGCGATCCCCGTGTGGTGACACCCTGTGATCCCCGTGGGTGACCCACCCTGTGATCCCCGTGGGTGACACCCTGCGATCCCCGTGTGGTGACACCCTGTGATCCCCGTGTGGTGACACCCTGCGATCCCCGTGTGGTGACACCCTGTGATCCCCGTGTGGTGACACCCTGCGATCCCCGTGTGGTGACACCCTGTGATCCCCGTGTGGTGACACTCTGCGATCCCCGTGTGGTGACACCCTGTGATCCCCGTGTGGTGACACCCTGTGATCCCCGTGTGGTGACACCCTGCGATCCCCGTGTGGTGACACCCTGTGATCCCCGTGTGGTGACACCCTGTGATCCCCGTGTGGTGACACCCTGCGATCCCCGTGTGGTGACACCCTGTGATCCCCGTGTGGTGACACCCTGTGATCCCCGTGTGGTGACACCCTGTGATCCCCGTGTGGTGACACCCTGTGATCCCCGTGTGGTGACACCCTGTGATCCCCGTGTGGTGACACCCTGCGGCCAGGCCTCCCGTTGAGGATGCTGCGAGGAGGTGCTGCACCCATGGACCTAGTCTGCTGGGTCGCGTTGTGCTGGCATGCGGTACCCTTTGTGCATGGCTGCATTCGGTGCGCGCATTTGGTGCGTGCTGTCACCTGTGCCACGCTCGTGCCTGTGGTGTTGCTGCTGACACGCATCACGCCGAGGTGCTGCGCTCCATACATCCATCATCTATCATAAGCCATGAAGATCACCTGGCATCATGCACTATCTGCATGCGGCGCATGTTGTGCATGTGATGCACAGTTGGGCATGCAGGGTCCTTGTTGCAGGCAGCGGTGCAGTCATTGCACCTAGTAGGTGTGCTGCCGGCGCTGCGCCAGGCGTTGACGCAGCACCTGTGCCATTTCACATCTGCTAGGTTTAAACAGCACGCTGTGTCGTTTGTATCGGCACGATTTTGCGCATGCTGGTTCTGGCATACAGCTCAGGCCCTGCAAGCTTGCTGCATTGAGGGTGAGTTTGCCGTGTTGCATGTGACTCAGCCTCACAACAGTGTGTACAAGTACTGTATGGCAACTGCGCATGCACACCAGTCTGCTGTTGTGCTCCCAACGTGAAGAGCTTGTTATCATGGCGTGGTGACATAGGATGCCACTGGCGGTTGATCACAGCAGTCTGTCAAGGCGCGCAGCATAGGCATGCAGAGTGTTACTGCGTCGACACCGGTGTGTGGTACCTCACGACACAGTTTCCGGCGCTTAATGGTTCAACTCCGTGGCAGGGTTGTGGCATGGCACCTGCCAGGGCCTGTGGGTGGGCTGCCAAGGCATGGCTTGTTGCAGCGTTCCCTGCTTCTGAGTATGGCAATCTACTGGCTGTCGCCACCGCACCAGTCTCATGTTGGTGTGGTGTTATTTTTTTGTGCTGCAGTGCTTTAAGAAGAAGAGGGGTTACAGGGTGTGTTCAAGCGGCTACGCCGCAACGGACACCAGCTAGAAAAAGGATGCTGCGAACAGCTCAGCTCAGACTGTCACTCAAAAGGAGGCTGAACCCCAGAAAAACAGCCCCTGTGTGAGAGGCATGACATTTGGTGTGCAAGCACAACCGTCTTTCTCATCACACGCAATGTTGGTGTATCAGAGGGTATCTGATCATGAAAGCAGTAGTCTAAGCAGTGTCAGTGACAGCAATCTATACATTTTGCAGTACAGGCGGCGGGCTGAGCTCGGGCGTCTAACACTAGCTCAAGAAAAGCAGGTCGGACTCAAGGCAGCTGATGGAATATGCAAGCAGAGGGCCGACCAGCTGCTGAGGGTGTGACATCTCTGCATTCCAGCAGTTATGCAGTGACCCACAACATCCACCCAAAAAAAGGACTGGCCGCCTCTGGCGGAGATGGTTGTTGAGCATGAATAAAAGCAAGCAAATACATGCATACACAGGCTGTCATCTGCGAACCACACGTAAGCCATTGCCGCACAACACTGTGTGCCAAGCAATGAACGGCTGACACGTGAGCAGTTGAATCCTATGCCGACGAGGTACCCGGGCCGTAGCAGCAAAGTCAGCAAGTGCATCCCAGAAACACCCAACAGCCGCTCGCACTGCTACTTGTTCTACCAGCACGGGGATAGTCAACTGATGAGACACCGCCCAAGCCACCTTGCGGCCATGCTCAAACGCATGTATAACTGCCAAACAGACCATATCCCACACTAGCCGATGCATGTCACGGTGAGGGGCACATGCCAACCACAAGGCGCTGCACGGCAGGCTTGCACCTGCCGCCAACAAGTTGAATGCATGCAGCTGACTTTCCACCTCTGTGCGTACCGCGACCGCAACAGGACATGTCCAGAAATGATGCTCCACACCCGGCCCAACCACTGAACAAGCTGCACAACCCGTAGCCAGCTGCATCCGCTGCGCTGTAGGGAAGGCATTCAAGGCCAGGCGCCACGCAGCCTCTTTGTATGTGTTAGCCACCCTAACACCCCACCAACGAGACAGCACCAACCGCACAGCTGGCAGCTGGGTGCCCGCTGGGAGGCTATCCAGAGTCCTAACACTATCCAAATAAGCCGCATGACGGGGAGCAATAGCATCAAGTGCACGCAAACGTTGTAGCTTCGTAGCTAAGGCAACAGTCAGGTCAGCCAACCGAATAACGGCATTGGCATCGCCGCCTGGTCGCTGCCAGCCCAAATCAGCACACAACGATTCACGCGCCAATAAAAGGTCATCAGGGGTAATAGAAGAGAGTTGCGCAATGCTCATACCAGCAGCACGAGCTGATATTAGGTGAACACGCGCAGCAGCCACCCACAGTTGAGGAACCAGCTGCAACAGCGCTTGCACATGCTGAACAGCCAGCTGCCTATCAGCATATTGTGCCCTGCTGTTAAGCCAGGGGCCCCAAATATCACGCTCGTACGCTGTCCGCTGAGCTAACAGCCCAGGCAAGGTACACACTCGTGCCAGCTCTGACGAGAGCAGCACTGCCTGACCAAGAGACTGCAGCTTTGGCAGCTGTAACAGACCACAAGCAGCCACACTCTCAAGACCAACAACAACCCTCCGCTGTTGATCAAACCACTGCCAATCTTGTGGCACAGTGAAAATAGGATTTGCCCACAGCGGTGCGTGCCAACACAGATCATCCACATCCAATGCGTTGGCGCCAACATGGCGGAGGGGGGGCAGGGCCCGCAGCCCCAGTGCCAGCGCACGCAACGCTGAAGGCAGGCATGAATCCGCAGGAGCAGAAGGAAACAAAATATGACGTCTACACAGCATCAGACCCCAAGGGCTGGTGCTAGCAGCACGCGTGAAAGGCTCAGTAGCTGCTGCCCACCGTGGCCATAACTCGCGAGCCACGGCTACCCAAGGTGCAGTGCCACCTTGCAAGAAAGGCAACGCTTCACATGCCCACCGCGACAGCAGGTGGTGCTGGATTGGCAGCAGGCCAAATCCTCCACACTTCGGATGCGCTGACAAACAATCCACTGGAACATCAGGAGCCCTTCGCAAATCGTCGTCAGGCCCCAAACCAGCATCCACAAGCGCTGCTGCCCATTTAGTGAGTTTTGCTGCCACATCAGCAGGCACGTGACCAGCAAACTGAGCTGCATACAACAGGGTTGATAAAGCATAAGCATTAGCGGCAAAGGCTCTTCCAAAAGCTGACAGTTTTGAGATGCGGCTGATGTTCTGCATGCGGTGCCGCACACTCGTCAATCTGCCATCCCAGTCAACGCTGCTCTTGCCACATTGATCAAAGAACACGCCCAATGACTTTGCCTTAGCCACAATTTGCATAGTGCCCACCGCAAGCGCAGCCCCACCTGGCGCAGCAGCCTGAGCTTGCTGTTGCCCGATATGCAATAAACGCGTTTTGGTAGGGTTGAGGCATTGGCCGGAGGCCTTAGCAAAATCTGTCATGCATGACATGAATGTGGGGACATCAGCTAGCGAGAGCAGGAACAGTGCTTAGAAGAAGAGGGGTTACACGGTGTGCACAGGCAACTACGTTGCAACGAACACCCGAAAATCTGGAACGTCGCAGATGACTCAGCAAAACAGGCTGTCACTCAAGGAGACTCACCCCAGAAAGTCTCTCTGTGTGTGTAACTTGACAACAGTGCTTCGGAGAAGAGGGGTTACACGGTGTGCACAGGCAACCACGTTGCAACGAACACCCGAAAATCTGGAACGTCGCAGATGACTCAGCAAAACAGGCTGTCAACAGTGCTTCACATCAGGGGTAGTGAATATCATAACGGGGTTATGGTCAGGGATAGTTGATATCATGTCCAGCGGGACGTTAAACACGTGGCGCAGTGGTGATGACGGACGAACAGTGGCCGAAAGGTTGCAGGTTCGATTCTGAGCCTAAGCAGTATGTCCCTGGACTCAGGGATACAGTCGGCGAAAGCCGAAGGAAGGATGCTGCTAATGTCCTCGCGACTCTCCGCAGGACTCCGTCGATTGCTGGCTATATACAATTGGCCCTGCTAGGTATGCAGTCCACTGTATGGGGTGATTCCCACATGCTGCCTAGTAAGGGGTGTAAGGGTCTGGGTGGTCTACCTTACACCAAAAATAGAGAGAATAATCAGTCTGCTTTCCGCCTCCCCAGTGGGTGAGGCGCGGTTGCCGATGCCGAAAGGTATGGCTTACAAGGATTGATTATTATTATTATTATTATTATTATTATTATTATTATTATTATTATTATTATTATTATTATTGGCAAACGTGATGAGGAGCGGAGCAGCACTGTAACAAGCCGGGGATGCCACTTCCCACAACTGGACAGTCACTGCCAACGGTTGGCAACTCAGTCTTGCGATTGAATCGCAGTGCACTACCTGCCAAAAGCCGCGCTTGGAATACAGGAACAACTGTTACACACAGCCCCCACTGGGAGTTCGGCAAACCCAAACCCCCTCAACCCGTGCATCAGGATCATCATCATCATCATCATCATCATCATCATCATCATCATCATCATCATCATGTTACCCATAGCATCGACGCCATCTGCTCCATTGGAACACAGCTGTAAGCACTCTTTACTGCCGAGCGCCGCTGTTTGGCCGACTATGACACACCCAGGACATAGCAGTAACACTGCTGTACTTTTGCAAGCAGGCACGCAAGAGGCAAAAAGAGTACAGCACAACATGCCGTCCTAGGGAACAAAATGCTTCACGGAGTGCTTGTAACAGGGCTATCCATACCGCTGCTCGCATCAGTGCCGCTCATCACCAACTCCTGCCAATCAGGCGGCAGCTGGTGCTGCGCCAAGCTGCTGCTCTGCTGCTGCCGCCGCCGCTGCTCTGCCCGCTTCCCAGCCCTGCTGCCGCTGCTGCGCGGAACATAAGACCCATCACTCAGTGATGGGCCATCCTGTTGCTGCTGCTGCTGCTCGCTGCCGGTCCCATCCCAGTAACCGTCTTCAGCTACACCTGCCAAACTCGCGTTATCCACAATGTAATCCGTAAACAGCTCGTCCTCTGACTGCGTCTCCAGCTGCCCGTTATCCCCGTCATCTGTTGTACTGCCCAACAAGCCAACTGTACTGCCAATTGTACTGCCAGATGTACTGCTGCCATCAGCGGTACTGCAGTACGGCTGTAGCTTGCCGATCAGGCAGCGCGGTACACGTGCTGTGAGGTGCGTGCCCTGCTCTGTGTATACAGTGTCGCTGACTTTGCCCATCTTGTGAACTTCGTCTAGCAGGGCACCAGCAGAGTAAGGCAGCAGCACCTGCAGGCACGCAGCAACAGCAGCAGCAGAGGGCAGCCGATCAGGCAGAAACGTTACATGTTGTTATGTGTGCAGAGGACGACAGCAGAACCCGCATATACACCAGTGCAACACATACCCACTGCACTACATGTAGTCATTCACCAACAAAGCATGCAAGTCCGCAGATCAAGCATTATGGTAGCAACCAAATGCAACCCTCCCAGCAGCACAACATGTTATAACGCACCTCCATCTCTACCATGCTCTCTGCAAGCTTGCCAGCAACAGCCGCCATCAGCTGCTGCAGCCCCTCCCCGGTGGCGCCACTGATCGCAACTGTGTCAGCCCGGCTGGCTGCAAGTGCCCTCACAGCAGCTGGGTCAGGGCAGGCATCAATCTTGTTCCAGGCAGTGACAAGAGGCAGGTCTTGCACACCTAGCTCTTCTAGCACCTGCATACCAACATAATCAGCATAAATACGTCGCACATTGTTAGCAGCAGATGGACAATACCATTTTAAACAACACAGTGTCAGCCCGGATGGCAACAAGTGACCGCACAGCAGCTGGGTCAGGGCAGGCATCAATCTTGTTCCAGGCAGTGACAAGAGGCAGGTCCTGCACACCTAGCTCCTCTAGCACCTGCATGTCATCAGAAGCAGAATGCCAGCCATCGGATTAGATTATGATTACGGGCACCAAATGGACAGAACAGTACAATACGATGCAAGGATGCTAAGTGTGCAAGCACAGCTAAGAACGGTTGCTCAGCACCATACATTGGACGCCAACCAGGTGCTGCAATGCAGCATGCCTTTACAGCAGCAACACGCGACCGTACCAAAGCGCACAGCACGCCATAAGCAATGAATTAATCAAGCTTTCAAGCATCACCGTTGTGGTAGACAGCGGACTCGGAAACAACCAGAAGCCACGATCAGCTGCCTGAGTCGGTCCTCACCTGCAGGACTGCTGCGCACTGCGCAGGCGCGTTGTCTGCTGAGACGTCCAGCACATGCAGCACCACGGACGCTGACGCAATCTCTTCAAGCGTTGCCCTGAACGCTGCCACCAGCTGCGTTGGCAGCTTCTGAATGAAGCCCACTGTGTCGCTGAAGAGGACCTCTAGGTTGCCTCCTGGCAGGCGCACCTGGTTGCAGGCAAGCAGCGTGAGACGCAGGGACGCAATAAAAAGGAGTAAGAAGCGGCTTCTGCCACCACATGTTTTGTGACAGCACCAATTTGCAGCTGCCCGTGGCAGCCGTACAAAAAGGAGAGGCAGCTTCTGGATGAAGCCGACAGTGTCGCTGAACAGCACTTCTAGGTTGCCACCTGGCAGGCACACCTGAGCGGCAGCAACAAGTGTGAGACGCAGGCACGAAATAGAAGGAGTGAGAGGCGGAAGACGCCAGACTGTGTCGCTGAACAGGACCTCCAAGTTGCCACCTGGCAGCCGCACTTGAGTGCCACAGTTGTAAACAAACATCTCCTGTCTTAGGTCGTTGTTTCTGTTCTTCTCTGTGACTATTTTTCTCTGTGACTCAAAATGGCTGAGACAATACGAAAGGAGCAGAGGTTGCCTCCTGAAGGCGCACCTGAGTGGAAGCAGCACGTAACAAGTACGTAAGCGTGAGAAGCAGGCACGTGCAGAGAAGGGTGAGAGGTGAAAGACGCCAGCCTTTGTATCTACCTAGCACTTCAACTGCTGCCACACCCCCAACTCAACAACCAGCAAAGCTACCCAGCGTACCACAGCAATCACTCAGCACTGTACTAAAGTCTTCACAAAAAGCATGACAAAAAGCCAATCACCAGCAGCGTGGACTTGCCAGCGTTGGTGTACCCAACCAGCGCAACACAGTTTCCCAAACCCTCTTCCTCTACCACCAGCCACAACGCGACATCCTGCCAACCCTCAACACAGCGCATTGCACTTGATCCCAGCAGCAAGACTACGTAGTCAATGTATACATAAAGAAACATCGCCAACCCCGCACACCGAAAATAGAGAGAACAATCAGTCTGCTTTCCGCCTCCCCAGTGGGTGAGGCGCGGTTGCCGATGCCGAAAGGTATGGCTTACAAGGATTGATTATTATTATTATCGCCAACCCCGCAGGCCCACCTTGCGTGTGGTGGGGTCCAGAGTTGCAAACAGCTTGTCTTCCGCAAGCACCCCAGCATCCGTCATTGTGTTGAGCAGCGTAGACTTGCCAGCGTTGGTGTAGCCAACCAGCGCAACACACTGGCACACAGCCAGTCCCTCTGCCACGCGTTTAAAACACAGCATTCTGCAAGCCCTAGACCCAGCGGCATACACTTGATCCCATAAGCTAGACTACCTAAACAAGACGCATGCCCACCTTGCGTGTGGTGGGGTCCAGTGTTGCGAACAGCTTGTCCTCAGCAAGCACGCCTGCGTCTGTCATCGTGTTGAGCAGCGTGGACTTCCCAGCGTTGGTGTACCCAACCAGAGCCACCACAGGAATGGGTGCGTCCTGGCGGCGGCTGCGGTGTGCTGCGCGGTGTGTGCGCACAGCCTGCAGCTCCCTGCATGTGAAACAGGTATGGCAAATTCAGTGGCCAACACGACAGCAGTACGGCAAGATAAGGTCGGCATGACATGTGCTGGTGCAATGAAGAGGGGGAATGTGCACCAGCAGCAGCAACTAGAAGACCCCAAAGGAGTCACCGTCAATTCGCATGCCAACAAGACACAGGAATGGGTGCGTCCTGGCGGCGGCTGCGGTGTGCTGCGCGGTGCGTGCGCACAGCCTGCAGCTCCCTGCATGTGCAGCAGGTATAGCAGATCCAGTGGCAGATTCAATGGCGATTACGATAGTATGAATGCAAGCTCAGTACTTGACACGTGTTGAAAGAGTCAGCTCTGCCCAGCAGCACCAAAACGGCAATCACCAGTGCTAGCATGACACCATGTTGGCAAGAAGACGGATGTGCAGCAGGAGCAGCAGCCACTAGCGGCGCAGAATTCACCCTCGAGTTTGCATGCCCACGACACACGCCGTCAACACTCCATCACACACTTCAATTCAATTGCTGCATGTTGCACACGCGTACCTGCGCAGCGCAGTGGCCTTGTCCCTCAGCAGTCGCTTGTCGATCTCGATCTGCTTCTCTCCAGTGCCCTTCACCTGCCAGCCACCCGCCACCCAGCAGCAGCAACAAGACCCCGCAGAGGTCACCGTCACTTCGCATGCCCATACCACACAACGCGAACACTCCAGAACACACAACATGAGTCACTGCTACATGTTGCATGCATACCTGCGCAGTGCTGCCGCCTTGTCTCTCAGCAGACGCTTGTCGATCTCGATCTGCTTCTCTCCTGTTCCCTTCACCTGGCCGCCACCCGCCACCCTGTCCAGGTGACTCCACATGCGCGTCAACCTCGGCAGCTGATACTCTGTTTGCGCCAGCTCAACCTGCGAGGGAAAACGTAATACAAGTGTCAGTGCCAATGCATGTGCTTGCAGAGGAAGGCTGAGCGCCACCCTGTCCAGGTGGCTCCACATGCGCGTCAACCGCGGCAGCTGATATTCTGTTTGCGCCAACTCAACCTGCGCGAAGATGATGCAAGCATAAAAAGCATCAGCGCCAATACCACGCTTGCAGAGGAAGGGAGAAGCATGTTGGCGATTCAACCACAGCTGCAGCTGTAGCAGCAGCAACAGCAAGAGCATCCAGTGGCCACCCTGTCCAGGTGGCTCCACATGCGCGTGAGACGCGGCAGCTGATATTCTGTTTGAGCCAGCTCGACCTGCGAGCAGTTGATGCAATCATAGCAGGAGTGTCAGTGCCAAGCAGGCCAAGCATAGCGGCTATCTAAAACCCCCTGCTACAGCTGTAGCAGCAGCAGCAGCAGCGACAGCGCAGCAGCAGGTGAGTTGCAAGCCACCCTGTCCAGGTGGCTCCACATGCGCGTCAACCGCGGCAGCTGGTACTCATTCTGCGCAAGCTCATCCCTCAATTACTCAACATTACAAACAGGAATGCGAACAGCACCATGCATGTCTGGTGGCAGCAGCACGACACGCAGGTAGGGTGGCGATTCAAGCTTCCTCCCGCAGCTGCAGCAGCAGCACACAGCCAACATAATGCCACCAGTCTAGGTAACGTCGCATTTGGGTCAGGCACTGTCGCTGCTGCTTTCAAATATTGACTATCGCAACTGCTGAACAGCGTAATAATGAGCCGAGTCAGCAGCGTCAGTCTCACCTGCAGCTTCCCCTCCCTTGTGCGTGCGCGCTGACTGAAGATGTCCAGGATGAGGGCAGTGCGGTCAGCGACAGCAACCTGAAGCACAGGAGCAGCACAGCACAACCAGTCGCAAAACAAGCGCCAGTGTGATCAAAAGCATGCACAGTGTAACATTGAACTACAAGGAGCCCGTCATTCAGTTTACGTGCTGCCGATGCCATGGACAGCGGAACAATGCATAGTGCACACTGCAAAATCCCGTACCAAGCGCAGCGCAAGTGTGGGCACCTGTCCAACTAGGGTCCAACTAGGGTTCACAACAAGCAAGTCACATGCGCAGCTTTGCAGCATCCCTGACCTACCTGCACACAACTTAACAAGCGGCAAAGCAGTGCTGCTTGCTTCACGCACCACATACACGCAGATTTCAGTATCAAGCAGTACAAAAGCCCGCAGTTTTGATACACCCACCTGTGCTCCCTCCCTGCCTCCTGAGAAGGCCTTCTCCAAGTTCCTCAGCTGACCAGGTGACAGCTCGTCATCAAAAATAACAGTGTCGGCCTGGATGTGACATGTTACATAACAACAGCAGGCACTACTGAGTGAGTGACCAGTGAGGCATCTAGCATGCATTGATGATGGCACGTACGCAAATGCAAATCCATTGTTGGAAGGCCATCTGCGTTCTGGTTACACCAGGCAAGCGCCATCCACGATATTGGCTGACAGTATCCTATGGAAAGTCAACCCATCAAAGCACGCCTGCAGCATCAGTTCACCAACTAAGTCAACAGCAGCAATTTACCTTGAGAGCTGTGACAGCGCGGGCCACCTCTGCCACTTTGCCGCTTCCGATGTATGTTGAGTTGTTGGGGGCCTCCAGAGCCTGATAGCTGCTGCCTACCACCTGGCGTGACGTGCAGCATGACAGGCAGCAAGGTTTGAGGTGTAAGTGCAGTGCAACGTGAGTGGTTGCAGGATACAGCAACAGCGCCAAGGAGTGAGCAACACCCAAAGCACTCTGCGGCCCCTGGGTTGGGCACCATTTCATCAAACACCCATCAGCAGTTCAACGACCCCTGGAACCCACGCCCCCTACCTGTACTTTCAAATCATAGGGTGTGAGGAGGCAGCATGCTGACTGCTTGTGGTTGCTTCTTGCGGCCCACAAAAAGCAGCGGTCGAATTAGCCACCAGCAGTCAGCATTTTGTTGCCTCTCATCCTATGATTTCAGAGGACAGGCTGCATGATTCAGGCTCGAAGTTGCGACAAGCTCCCTTAGCTGCAGCTACTGGTTAGCTTTGCCCCAAAAGCCATACTAAGGTATGACTGATTCTGCAGCTGCCAACAAGAGCAGCAGTCAGTGCTGTTGCCTGCATTGAGAGCATCATGGATGGTCCGATGCAACTCCGCGCAGCAAGATATATGCAGCGACTGTGCATGGTGCAAAGACCCATTTTGTGAGCATTGTGAATGCTGCACGAATCACATTCCTGTGCAGAAGCTCAGATACACGAACCAGAAGCTGCCTGGGCCGTGACCTTCTGCAACTGACATAACTCTACAACCCTACTGGGACTGCAGTGCATGAACTACAAAGCGGGTTGCGAAGAATAACCAGCGAAGCAAGATGCAAATTCGTCACAGCTTATTGAACTGTGCACGCGTCTACTAGCAGTAGTGTTTCCAGCTGCGACGTTTGGGATCACACTCGCCGGAGCAGCATCATTCGCAACCGAGTCTCCAACAAAACACGTACTTTTTGCCAGACCACAAACAACTTCAAACAAACAAGCAACCACCTACGTTGGAAGCAATGGAAGGCCATCTAGCCAGGCTGACCTTCGTGGTGGCCTCTGTGGCGATGCTGGCTCTGGTGCACGCTCAGGCAGATGCAGAAGTCTACAAATTCATCGGATGCCACACCGATGAAGAATTCTTCTTGGATCGAGAATAATTCGGCAACAAATCTGCTGGCTCCTATGCTTCAGCTGTAGATGCTGCAGCAGGCGCGCCCATGTTTGCAGTCGCAAAATCCTCTGACTCACTGTACGGGCACGGATTTCATTTCCAAAAGTTGTGGGATGACGGTCTCCTCTTGGACAGCCGCCTGCCAGGGTGCCAGCAGGAGTGCAGCGATTCGACCAACTACTGTGGAACCAGCAGGGACGATCCGGAGCCAGGCGAATATGCAAGAGTCTGGGCTGTGTACCAGAAAGTGGAACGGGCTGATCCCACATCACCATCACCCTTGCCAACACCATCAACTTCAGTCAACCAGGCACCACGCGCGCCCCCAGTCCTACCCACATCCCCAGTCCCACCTGCATCACCTGCGCAGCCAGCCCCAAAACAAGATGCCAAGCACACAGGCTCGACTGCCAGCAACAAGGTGGCACTGGCTGTAGGCTTGGGAGTTGGAATACCAATCTTCATTGCTGTTGTAGCAGGCGTGTATATGATGCACCGGTTGTACCGTGCGAAGAGGGATGCAGCATTGCAGCACAGCAATAGTCTGCAGATTGTAAAGGTCATCGAAGCTTACCCATGAACAGCAGCAGCAGCAGCAGCAGCGTCGCAGACTGTCACAGTGCTGGCATTGCTGTCAGCTAGCTTGTGGATTTGCCTAATGATTTCGTTTGATAGGTTGTGAGCTGCAGGCTTCGGTGGATGAGCTCAAGCAGCATGACTTGAAGTTGTGATAGCGCATGCGCCTGGAGAGCGGAAATGCATCCATATGGGTGGGGGAAGGGGGTGGGGGCAGGGAAAACAGAAAATCATGCAGCATCCGGCTTGCTTGGAAGTATGGTGCACAAACAAAGGCTGTGTATACCTCGATACAGCATAGAAGCAGCAGTTTCAACTACTGGAAGCAGTGAGAGATGTGTGAATACTGTGCCTAGCATGTTCAGGTGACCAGGTTTGACTCAGCTTGTCCCGAGCGCTCACAGCATTTATAAGAAGCTGCACAGCGGTAGCAACAATTTTGTTATGATCTGCAAATACTGCCCCCTTCTGGAGATAGCCCATGGTGTAGATACACAGCTGCAGCCGCACTCTAGCAGCATGGTGTGATGGATGTTTTGAGCGCACTACACATGATCCACAGCCCCTAGCTACATTAGGGGAACATACATCGTGCTGTTGCTTTCGCTGGCCAACACGTTTAGTCATTGACATTCGTGCTTAGTACACATGCAGTGCTGGGTTATGTGCTCTTATCCCTTTGGGTTGCACAGAGCTTGACGTTGTGCTGCTAAAGGTTCAAAAAGTGTGTCCCAAGTTATGCTGCTCTTGTTCATGGGGTTCGAATGCAATCGGCTGATTGCTGCTATGCAGTAGTTATGCAATAGTTATGGAGTGTGTTATTGTAGCATGCTCAACATGTGCTTAGCCTGCTCTGCCCACAATTCAAGCAGCAGCGCAAGAATCTTTGTTGTTGTAGCAGAGTAACCAAGATGGTTGTTGCGCTGTGTTGACGAACCACAAACAGCTGCTGCACAGCGCAACCGACATGTATGCAGGCTTGTCAATAGCATAACATGCACTGCTGAAGTATGTAACAGACACATGTGTCAGGTGTGGCCGCGTTTGTGCGCTGCTGCAGTACTGGTCAGCAGCACAAACTGGTTATGACGGCCATGCCCCACCCATGCAGCAACCAGTGGACCGGCTCACTACAGGAGCCGAGAGAAAGCCGACACAAATGAATGTGAACATGCTCATATCGAGCAGGTACATATTCATTTGTGTGGGCCTCTCCCGGCTCCCGTAGTGAGCCGGTGCACGGTCGGCTCTCTGTCTATGCTGAAAAGCCAATCAAAGCGATGATATAACACAGCGGAATTCGCTGTCACACATTTCCTTGCTAAAGTTCACAAATAAACGAAGAAAAGTAATGCAGGAGTGATAAAGAGGGGCCAGCATTGAGGATGATGCAGCCAAAAAATGCTCACCTGCAACCCAGCTGTCTCTGCCAGCCGACCCAGTTCGTCAAGCGACTCATGTACGTTGTACGTGATCTGCGGCTGCCGCTTGCTGCTGCTGCTGCCGTCATCAGCATCAGCTGCAGCCCAGGGGCTGTAGCTGCTTGCTGACATGGCCAAGCCACGATTGCTACTGCCAAAGGCGCTCTGCCGTTGTTGCTGCTGCTGGCGGCGCTGCTGCTGTTGCTGCTGCTGCTGGTACTGCTGCTTGTATGCTACGCCGACAAGATACACCCGCTCCTTCTCTGTTGACCAAAAGTCCTGCAAGCAGCAACATAGCACATGACGGTAAGGAAGCGCATTTAATTGTTGTGAAAAAACAACCACAACTCACTTGTCAGGCCAGATGGCACTCACAGTATCTGCTGGCCACATGTCCTGCAAGCAGCAACATATCATCAGATTGTCCCCATGCAAAGAGGCAAGGCCAGACACTTCCAGCGCGTTCCAGCATGTAATTAATAGTACAGTTGTAGTAATGCTTCAGCTTCTGCAGACAGCTAGACAGCGCCACTGATACACTCAACCAGGGCACTGGTGACTGAGCAGCCGCAAGGCACATCCAAAAGCAGTGACTGGCAGACAACACCGCTTTCAGCTATGATTATAAGCCCGCGCTTCTTTCTTGCCAAAGACTCTCACCTCTCCTGACCGCCTAGCCACGTCCTCCTCCTCGTCTGGCTGGTCCCACACATCTTCCTCCTCGCTACTAGAGCCTGACAGTACCTGCAGCACAACAAATTGCTTGTGAGTTCCACCTGCCCTGCACGGTGCACTGAATGACGCTGAGCAATTCCTAGGTGCACCAGCACTACGTAGTGAAGCTGGCAGACAGGTGCTGGCAGGCACACATGCGTGCACAGCACCCATCCCATGGGATTTCCGTCGCTGTTGCCGCTGCTGAAGCATGCTGCAGCTGCTTCCTGCTGTGCGCTGTTGCTGGGCGTCACCTGCTGCGTTGCTGCTGCTGCTGCTGCTGCAGTGCCTCCCTTGATATTTAATGTTTGGGTTTTAGTTTTTGGTTTGTTATCATATGACTTAGGCCTCACCTGCTGCCTTGCTGCTGCTGCTGCTGCTGCTGCTGCTGCTGCGGTGCCTCTCATAAGTATTAGTGTAGTGTTTTTTGTTTGTACGATATGCCCTAGTCCTCACCTGCTGCCTTGCTGCTGCCATTGCTGCTGCTGCAGTGCCTCCCTTTACTATTTAATGTCTGGGTTTTAGTTTTAGTTTATAATGCTATGACCTAGTCCTCACCTGCTGCCTTGCTGCTGCCATTGCTGCTGCAGTGCCTCCCTTAGTAGTTTGATGTTTTGTTTCTTATTAGTATGCTATGGCCTAGGCCTTACCTGCTGCCTTGCTGCTGCCATTGCTGCTCTGAAGTCATCCTCAGACATGGCAGATGACACAACCTGGCCCACAGGCCCTGCTGCTGCGTCATAACCGTCATATTCATCATCCTCGTCAGCACTCCCTAACAAGATGATGTTGTCATCTTCTGCCAAGTCAGCGTAATCGCCGTCATCGCTAGCTGCTGCTTCCCCCTGCTTGTCGCCGCTGCTGCTGCTGCTGCTGCTGCTGTTGGTGGGGCCGTCCGTGTGGGGCGGTGCAGCTGCTGCTCGTACGACACGTGTAAAGCGAGAGCAGCGCAACAGCACAGCATGCTCTTTCCAAGCATTTTGGGTGGCCGTGTGGTTGTAGCCGTAACAGCTGCTGCTGCTGATGGTTGTGGTCGAGCTGCTGCCTGCCGCTGCTGCTCCTGCCGATGCTGCTGCAGGGACAACCCTAGCACTGCTGCTTAGCGTGCGCGCCTGCAGGCACAACAAGGTGCAAGCAGATTAGTGCTATGAATGATGGTGCCAGTAACATTTATGCTGTCATGATCCAAGGGCATGCTATGCGGTATGCATGCAAATCACCAGGCAAAGGGCAACACGCTGGATGCCCATGCATGCGCTGCTCTCAGGGCACTACTGCACTGCTGTGCTAGCAGACACGCCATCTTCACGCATGACTTGCCTGGCTAGGCGTCCATGTACAGCCAGGCACGGCACGTTGATGCAATGCAGCTGCTGTGCTGCGTGGCTGTGGCTGTGCTGTTGCCAAGCCAGGTGTGGCGTGATGCCACATTGTCGTGAGGGGCTGCGAGCCCGACAACGGTCCTTTTAGAGCCAATACCAACTATATATTTCAAGCACAACGGATGTTAGCTGGCGAGACCTGCGATGTCCACAGTAGTGTGCGATTTGCTGAGTCTCGGTCGTCGATCATGCGCACACTGCACTCCTGGAGTGTTGCTGACTGATACTTGCGGATTCGCAGTGTTCGTGACGGCTGAGAAACAACCCGTGCAGGGTAACAAACCCTGTGGCAGGACCCTGCTTGCTGCCAGGTCAGCTTGATAACAATGTCTGGCAGGGCGCCGAACATGTTTCCGTTCGTGCAGCCGACCTTCTAAGTTCATGACTCCTGATAGCTGACAGAACGCACGATCGACCTTCCTCATCGCCCGCAGTGAAGCACGCAGCACCTCACAGTGTGCAACCTGGTACAGTGTGCTGAGTACCGCTGTTGCTGCTGATGGTGACCATGCTGCTGCTATCCCACAGCCCAGCACAGCCATAGCATGCAAGTTCTGGCCTTGAAAATGGATAGATCTGTTTGAGCAACGTGCTGCCACAGCACTGCAGGTGAGGTCGATGCGCCTGTCAGCAGGTGCTGCTGCTGCTGCTGTTCCGCATGCACAATGTCATATGGTTGTCATCTGCCAAAGCAGCAGCTGCTAGCTCACGATCTGAAGGTGCTGCTGATTCCTTTAAGAAAAAGGCGGTACCTGGCGTATGTTCACAGAGCATGGAGCCAACACATACAAATGCATATGTGCTTACATCCCCATGCCTTGCACAGCACAGGCATGTTATTGGGCTGTATGGCATCACGTACGAATATCCTGTGCTTTGTACACTACTCACCAATGCAGACATTGTGCTCTCCCTGCTGCCTTGCACAGCAGGCATGAAGCAAGGCAGATTGAAGAGGCTTGTGCTGTATGCTTTGATATGCCTTGCCTTTATTGGCATAGGCATAGTCCCCGGTTACTATTGGGGAATGCAGCACAGCGCTAGTCATGCAAGTCGAGACCAGCAGCAAGCTGATGAGTCATCCGGCAGCAGCAAGCGGCTGCAGGAGCTCCCGCGTTTCGGCAGCAGTGCGGCAGCAGAACTGCTGGCAACCACAGAAACACCAGGTGAGCGGGTAGCGTATGCAACTGCGACACATGATTTTTTGGCAGTTTCAAAACAAAAAGAAACATTGTGTGTTTGAGTAGCAGCAGTGAGGTAACACAGGTGCTGGGCAGACTTCACAGCCCAAAGTGTTCAACAGACGAGCTCGTTTGCGAGCAGGAGTGCCAGCTGGCACACGCGTCTGAATCACAGTGTTTTCCTGTTTGCCTGGCTGCAGAGTAGATCTACGCACACCTCACCGATGCCGTGAATATCACAAAGAACAGCACAGCGGTATTCCTGCACGGCCTGCCGCCTAATCCCTTTGCCTGGTTTGCCTGCGCGCAGAGTATGTGTCGGAGATATACGCACACCTTAGCGATGCCGTGAACATCACAAGGAACACCACAGCAGCATTCCTGCGAGAGCACCGCCTAAACCCTTTGCATGTTGCATGTTTGACTTGTTGCCTGCCTGCAGAGTATGTGTCGGAGATACATGCACACCTCAGCGATGCCGCAAACATCACAAGGAACACCACAGCAGCATTCCTGCTCCAGCTGCCGCCAAGTTTCTGCATGTTTGCCTGTTTGCCTGCCTGCAGAGTATGTGTCAGAAATCTACGCACACCTCAGCGATGCCGTGATCGTAACAAGGAACACCACAGCAGCGTTCCTGCAAGCTGCCGCCTAACAGCTTTGCCTGCTTGCCTGTTTGCCTGGCTGCAGAATATGTGTCAGAGATATACGCACACCTTAGCGACGCCGTGAACATCACAAGGAACACCACAGCATATGTCTTGTGCGGCCGGCCGCCAAAATCAATTGCCTGTTTGCCTGCCTGCAGAGTATGTGTCAGAGATATATGCACACCTCAGCGATGCAGTCAACATCACAAAGAGCAACACAGCAGCGTTCCTGCGGGAGCTGCAGCGCTGGCAGGCAGAAACGCACCCCAACTCAACACTGAATGTGGAACCATTCATAGCAGTTGCAAGGGACATGCTGGGTTACTTCCGGCTTAGGTGGGTTTTCACAGCGTTACTTGTGTTACATGTGTTACTTGAACGTGTTACTTGATGTGCGGGGACGGGGGAGGAGGCACAAATCGCCATGCACATGCCGCATTTAGCATTTGCTTTTATGAGCTCCAGACGAGGCTTGCATCAAGGGCGGTGGAATGCCACACGTACGTCAACAGTACATAAGCAGTACATGAGCAGTACATAAGCAGTACATAAGCAGTACATAAGCAGTACATCTGCAGTAAATAAGCAGTACGTCCGCAGTACATAAGCAGTACGTCAACAGTTCATCAGCAGTACATAAACAGTACGTCAACAGTTCGTCAGCCGCACTTTCAGCAAGTGTCTGTAGTGCACGGCATGCACTGATCCTGCTCCAAGGTACAGGTATGGGCCAACTGTTGCTGTCTTCTTGCCTCTCAAACGCAACAGCTCTGCTGCTCTCGCATGTTTCTATTGCTGCAGGTACAGTGAGGCGCTGCTGCTTCTGCTGCGGCAGTTTTCCACCAGCGGCGCTCTGGTACCAACAGCAGTGAACCCAGATGTCCTACAGCAGGAGATACAGCAGCTGCTTGATGTAACAAACCTGAACAGCTACTATGCAGCTGTAGCGCGCGGCTGCGGGCTGAAAAGTGACGCTGTAGGGTTAACAGAAGATCCAGCAGGTGCAGCAGATGCTGCAACGGGTGTGACACAAGTGAAGGTATGTGACCTGCTACGGCAGCAGTTTTGGATCGCATGCTAATCAAAGAACCACACGTAACTCAGGTCGCAAATATGAACAGGACCCCCCCCAGGAGTGCCGTACTTGAGATGCATCTTCTGGTCTAATGCAGTACGCGAATGCAGCATCATATGCTGATGGCTCATGTTGTGTTGTGATGTTATAGATGTACCACATTATGTCTGCCATGTGCAGGTAACTGGGCGGAGGCTCCTGCAGCAGCAGCTGCACATGTCACCTACAGCTCGCCGCAACCGCCTCACCACCCAACGCAGCAACACAGCTGCTGCTGACTTTGCATCACTACGGCCTCTCCTGCAACACCAATCAAGCCATGAGCAAATCCATCAACAAAACACCCTTATGTCAGCTGCAGCTGGAGCAACATCTTTGCCTGTGTTTGGGCGTCAACTTAGTCAACACAGTCAACGGAGGCACATGCTGCAACAGCAGCACCCGAGCAACATAACAGGCACACTGCAGGACACATTATGCTTGGTACCACCCAGCAACTGGCCCTTTGAATTGCCCCCAGACATCGGATTGATTGGGTGTGACGACCCAAAGCAGCGGCCGTACCTTGCAGGGTTTCAGCCGGTTGAACTGCCAGTGGTGTTTCACTGTAAGTGGGGCAACCTCCTGCAAGCAAAGTGCTGCCAGCTGTTGGCCCCGTTTGAATTGTGTTACATTGTTGGTGTCTGTGCAATCATGCTGGGGCTGTTGCCCACACATGCTGCTCCTCACCTGCATGTCACCTTCTTTCCTCCTCTTAATTGATTCTTCCAGCAGCATCTGCTAGCAGCAGCCTGCACGCATGATGGTTCGAGCCACTGATGTTGCTCATCATGCCAGTACCAGTGCTGCTGATCAACAAAATACACCACACAAGCACGCTGCTGTCCTGCAGGCCTCGGGTCCCGGGGTTGGGTGAGCAGCATCTGCTGGCAGCACCTCAAAGCGCTCCATCCAAAGCAGATGCGCTGCCACACTCACTGGTGCATGTACGCTGCTGTCCTGCAGGCCTCAGCTTTTCCCTGTGCTGCTGCGTAGCGCCGTGCGTACAATACGCACCGTCCTGCTGCTGCATGTATGCTGCTGTCCTGCAAGCCCCAAGCCTTTCCCTGCGGCGCCGCGCGTACAGTACACACAATCCTGCTCCTCGATGTATGCTGCTGTCCTGCAGGCCTGAGGTTTCCGAGTAGCACGGGCCAGCTGCTGCTGCCTGCCATTGAGACGCCACAGGAGGCAGGACAGAACCTTGTCAGCGTAGCTAACACACACTTTTCAGGAAGCGGCATCAGGTGAGAGCCTGAGGCACAAACAGTGGCGCTGAATGATGAACGAAATAGCTACGCGTGGTATGTTGACTCTTGATACTCGTGTTTGTGTGACGCTGTGAGGAAACCTCGTGCGCCTCCACGCCTGCTATCATTAGGGTCGGGCTCCATGCCAGGCAGTCATAGGCTCCATGCCAGGCAGTCATAGGGTGAAGCTATATGTACTGCCTTACTACCTGCTGAAGGGTTGCTGGTACTGCAGCAGCCACATGTCTGTTTATGTTGCTGTACAGCAGGTCACGATTGTGGTATTTCACAATATTTGCCTTGATTGTTTCCCCATTGCAGGTTCAAGCTGCAGGAAGTGCGCACAGATGTCAACAAGTTTCCCTACCTGCTGCTGCCTTCCTTGGCCAAGTGGCAACAGTGTAGCATCAACGATTACAATCCTCAACTGCAGCAGCAGGGCTTTGATTGCCTTGCGCAGATTGCAGCGCATCCAAGTGTTGTTACTTTGGCAAGCGAACTTGTCATTAACGTTATTGTCAGCAGCTCCCCCTACAAGCCACACTGCGAGGGCGAGCAAGATGTGACGTGCAACCACAAAATTTGGGGTTTCGTGCAAGCAGATGGCCCGTGGTTTAACCCGAATGTCGCTAAACCTGACTACCAAGAAGGTGACTCATTGAAAAACTGGATGTGGCTACGATTCACGGAGTTTGATGTGGGGAGCAAGAATAACGCCAACTCATGGGATGCGGGTGGCAACACATTTGCGCACGAGGTGCGTGATTTATAATCTTAGCTTGATGCAGTGCGGTGCGCACGTCAGACTTCTGTAGCAGTAGCTCTGACGTCACTTTCATGTTACATGACATGTTATTGGACATGCGGCGCTGTGCCACTGCAGTCGTGCCTGTATGCTAGCACGTTTCTCAACAATCAAAAGGACTACTGCATGCCCGTTTGCTTGTCCTTTGTCTCAGTAAATCCACATCCTGCATCTGCTTTGATTGATATGTTTGCGACCGCCATTCCTGATCGCAGCTTGCGCACTATCTGGCACTCATGCACACACACGAAGGCGGCTGCAATGGTGCCACCCCTGGCGTAGGCGATGCTGTGTCTGACACATCTGTCAGCCAGCAGCTCAGTGACTTAGAAGACGCAGAACCCCAACGCCCACTAAACCTCTACAACGAGCTCCAAATTTGGTGCACGGGGTTTAGGGACGGGGCTCAGCCGCGAGTGAAAGATCTGAAAAAGTTCAACAGCTGTCCCAAGCCAAGAAATGGGCGGCAGCATGCTACTGATGCTGCTATGGACAATGTATTCAATCTAATGGCGTATGTGCCGGAGGCGTGTTACATGGGGTTATTAACGCCTGGGCAGATTGACCGGCTGCAGAGCATGGTGGCGCGGCATAGGCCTAGAATGATGGATGCGTTCAAAGTTGTGTGATGGCAGGGGCGGTGGAATGGCATATGCAGTGGCAGTGGGTTGATGATTGGTCTCACATCCCTGCACGCATGGGTGTTGCCACATGCACGTGTGTCTGCGCTGCTATCTCGCTTCTGCATGCAGCAGCATTGTGCAAGGCTCACGGCCCGCAGCCATCTCTGACGGTTTCAGCTCTTTGTCACTTGTGGATCGTCAAACGCTTGGCTTATGCAGGCCCTAGGGCCTTAGTTGCGACAACTTGCTACGGCAGCATGCTCTGAGTGCAGCTGCAGTTGATACAACATGAGCTGCTGAGCTGACCTGGTGTAAGATGTAATCCCATCTTGCACGTCAGCGTTGTGTCAGTGGTTGTTTGCACGAATGGCAGGGTTTGAAGGACTTGCAGCTTGACGTTTAGCCTGTTCAGTGGAACCCTGGACTGTCTGCACCCTGAACCCTGGTGTCAGCCATCACTGTACAAGCATAACGCAGCTGGATTGCTGACCTCGTGTTTGACCGTTTTGAATGCTGTTGTTGCCTGCCCTGGTTTGTTGAGGCAACATATAAACTTTCATGTCAACCTGCACCTACTGAGGCACTGCGTCTGTACGTCCTCAACAGCCAGCCATTGCTTCGGATATTGAAACAACACTTCTTGTCGTGACATTGGCAAAAGAGCAGCGCTTTTCAGCCCCAGCGGCATGCTGCCCGCACAGCCATCGCACTTACTGCACACCCTACAGCAACAAGGACTCCGCTGCAGACAGCTGTCGCCGGCCGCAGCGACGCGCAACTGTTACCAAAGCAGCATACGGAGGTCTTTGATAGTAGCGGCTGTCACTAGACCCCGCTTGCAACAGCAACAAGAGCAGCAACAACAGCAGCAGCCTGGTCAAGCACAGGGCACCTGGTCAGACAGCAGAAAAGTCCAGCAAAACAGACAACATGCTAGGCAGCAGCAACAAGTGTTGCAGGAGCTGCCAGTCATGGGCATGCAACCGCAGCAGCAACAGCTTCAGCATCAGCAGCAGCAGCAGCAGCAACATTTCGAGCAGCAGCAACGTCAGCAGCAGCAGCAGCAGCGGGGTTACTACCTGACTGGTGGCGATAGCGACCAGTGGACTTGGGATGATGACTACAACCCTGCTGTCAGGGTAAGCAGCATGGCAGCATGTTGCGCATGCGTATGTAGGCAGAGCACGTGCTGCACTGTCGACATGCTGGAGCTTTGTCAGCAACATCGCACGCTGGCTAAACTCCAAACACCACATGCCGTCACCCTCTGTCCAACAGCTGTCTGTGTTCCTGAATTTTGTATCCCGCCTTCGGCTGCAGGCCCGTGTAGCAGCAGCAGCGCAGGAGCTGCCACCAACGCCACGTCAGCAGATGCTGGCTCAGCAGGCAGCAGCAGCATCGCAGCAGCTGCCAACAGTCATCACCAGACTGCCTGAGCAGTTCAATGCTCAGGTGCGTTAGCAGCTGCAGTGTTCTTCTGATTTTGCGCATGTCCGTGCGCTGTACTGCAGACGCAGCTTGTGTATAGCATCATGCTGCGAAGTCTTTCAATGCAGTGGTCTGGTTATGGACAGAACATCTTGCTGGAGCATCTACTGGCATGCTTCAAATTGACAGCATGTAACAACCTGACGTTATGTCACAACACGTCCATCTCATCTGCAGATGCTGGCTATTGCAGCGCTGCCGTAGGACAAGGCCCCCAGCACTGGCATCGCATAGCATATCAACAACGCCTGACGCTGACAGCTAACATGCTTCCTACGCTGCAGGTGCTGGCCAATGCTGTGCTGCTCATAGCCTCCACGCTGGATCAGCACTGACGGAGTGATGCCCATCAGACCTCATGCCAATGCAAAATCCATCAGACCTCATGCCAATACAAAGCTGATCGCAAAATGCTTCTTACGCTGCAGGTGCTGGCCAGTGCCGTGCTGTTGATAGACAAGCCTCCCCGTTGGAGCAGCACTTGTGTTGTGATGCAGTCATCCAGTGCTCGTGCCTGTGCAGAGCTGACCGCCAAACTGCTCCTTACGCTGCAGGTGCTGGCTAATGCGGTGCTGCTGATAGACAAGCCTCCACGTTGGAGCAGCACTGATGTGGTGAGGGAGCTGAAGCGGTTGCTGCGTGTGCAAAGCTGAGTGCCACAATGCTTTCCCTACACTGCAGGTGCTGGCTAATGCTGGGCTGCTGATAGACAAGCCGCCACATTAGAGCAGCACTGACGATGTGATGCTCATTCGACCTCATACGACCTCATGCCTGTGCAGAGCTGACCGCCAAAACGCTTCTTACACTGCAGGTGCTTGCTAATGCAGTGCTGCTGATATAGACAAGCCGTCATGTTGGAGCAGTACTGACGCGGTAATGCTCATACGACCTCATGCCTGTGCAGAGCTGACCGCCAAAACGCTTCTTACACTGCAGGTGCTGGTTAATGCCGTGCTGCTGATAGACAAGCCGCCACGTTGGAGCAGCACCGATGTTGTGAGGGAGCTGAAGCGGTTGCTGCGGGTGCAGAAGGTCTGCCACGGTGGCCCCCTGGATGCACACGCTACTGGCCTGCTCATCATACTCATGGGTGAGGGCTTGAACCGCATTGCATCAAAGAGAGTGGGGGAGTTACATGTAGGCCGTTCATCTTCTTAGATGGCATGCACCACACAGGGTGATTGCAGAATAGCGCCAATGAAAAGAAGATTGCACTAGCTTTGAAGCCAGAATGACCCTGCACTCTCAAACGGAGTTGAACATGGCGTATGCTGTAGGCACACATATGCTGTAGGCACACATATGCTGTAGGCACACATTATATGTTGTTGTTGTAGGTACTGTCGGAGTCATCTAGCATACGGCACCTGGCGTATCATACAGTGCTGTTGGCCGATGTCTTTTGTGGCTCTCAAGAGCTGCACAGCGCCCGGCCCACTGCCAGCTTCTCTCTCGTACAGTGCGTGCACCTCGCGACACTGTTTTCATGCATGCAATAACCCTGGCAGCCTCAGCGCAGCGACAACCATCGACGACGCCAGAGCCAGGCTACACAAAACGCACACCACTGACATACCCATCTGTCTGTTTCATGGCAATCCTTCGTGGCAAATGTATCCCAGGTGGCACCAGCCGGCTCACTCCTAAGCTAGAGCCCCTGGAGCGCACCTACAGCGGAACCCTAAAACTCGGCTCATTTACTGCTATATCATCGCATACATTCCTTTATATGCACCCAACCATCCGCATGCTCTACACACAACACATCACCCCTGACATACGGTACGCACCACTGTCTGTTCCATGGAAACAAACCATCCCAGGTGCTGCCAGCAGGCTCACTCCTAAGCTAGAGCCCCTGGAGCGCACCTACAGCGGAACCCCAACACTCGGGCCATTCACTGTTACTTTTCGTGTTCATTCCTTGATGTGCACGCAGCCATCAGCATGCTTTGCACGTGACACAACGCGCCTGACATGCATCACTGTCTCTGTGCCCTGGAAACAATCTACCCCAGGTGCTGCCAGCCGGTTGACTCCCAAGCTAGAGCCCCTGGAGCGCACCTACAGTGGAACCCTAAAACTCGGTGCAGCCACCACTACCTACGACGCCACAGGCCAGGTCACTGCCAGCTCAGCTTGGCGCCACGTCAGCGATGAACAGCTGGCAGCAGCAGCAGCAGCGTTCCAGGGGGAGGTGCTGCAGGTGCCGTGCATGTGGAGCAGCACCAAGTACAAGAACAGGGTGAGTTGGCAGAACCAGCTGTACAGGAGAGACGTAATTGCCTGCGGCGGCTGTTAGCCGTATCCTGATCTTGGTAGCAGCTGGTAAGTGACATCGGGTGTAACAGGCTGCAGCAGAGCTTCACTGGTTGTCACTTTGGCGCCACGTCAGCGATGCACAGCTGGCAGCAGCAGCGGCAGCGTTCCAGGGGGAGGTGCTGCAGGTGCCGTGCATGTGGAGCAGCACCAAGTACAAAAACCGGGTGAGTTGGTAGGGCTGGCCGTACAGACATAGTTTGCACATGGTGACACTCTGCGCTGAGTTTGTCAGCAGCTGGTAAGGGGTGTAACAGGCTGCAGCAGGGCTTGACTGGTTGTCACCTTGCCATGTGGTGCTGCTACTCACGCTGCCATATCTTTGTGTCTGTTGTGCAGCCGCTGCGTTGGTACGCTGAGAGGGGAGAGGAGGTACGGCGAGAGCCCAAGGCGGTGCAAATCTCCTCGATACAAGTCTGGCGGGACAAGGCATCTGCAGCTAGTGGCAGCAGCAGCAGGCGAAAGGACACCTCCCCATCACCAGCAGCAGCAGCAGGGTCTGGCGTAGCTGGTGATTCAGGCGCAGCTGGGATGGAAAATATCAAGGCAGAAGATCCTGCAACACGTTCGGATGAGGTACACTTTAGGGTGGTGGCTAGCAAGGGTGCCAGCATGCGTGTGTTAGCCCATGACTTGGGTGCTGTGCTCGGCTGCGGTGCGCATCTGCTGAGTTTGCGGCGTGAGGCGATAGGTGGCTTCAAAGTGGACACTGCGTGGAGTCTGGAGGTGCTGCTGCCGCTGGCTAAAAAGTATGGCAAGGGCTTCAAGTTTGCGCAGCAATTGTGACCTGTCTGTGTGGTGTGCGTCGCCCACGCCGTGGAATTCCACGCCGCAGGACCCAATTCCACGCCCGTGACGGGCTGAGTTCTTGCAAGGTGTTGAGCCCAATGTATCTGCCTTTGAGCACCTGACAGTGGAAGATCCCATGTTTGCAGCGCTGCAGTCCTGCTAGCATGGCTGAGTACTCACTGGTGTTAGCCTGGTTGAGGACTGTGCCCGCAGTGATATCATCAGCTCGACACATCATTGACCTCAATGATACAGCTGACCCACATGGACCAACACTGTCAATGATGATGATGACGATGACGATGCTACTGCTGACAGAATTTGCTGACAGAATTTGCTGACAGCATTGCATTACGAAGCCGGCCCTTGACAACACCTCCTCAAATGCTTTCAATTAATTTAGTAGCAAATAGAAGTGTCATCTACGGGCAGAAACGTAGGAATGCGTCTGACGCAACACGTTTGGTCACTGCTGACAGCTTCCCGCCAGTCGCACAGTGCAAGGACTTTTGGGCTCATGTTTCGGATAAGATTGCGCTTCAGGCGCAAGTTTTACGTCACATGATCGCCTCAATGCTATTTATATCGACGCAAAGCTCGGCCCTGGATGTAGATTCGCTGCAGGCTCACGCTGAAGTTCAATCGAAGTCGATCAAACCATAAGCAGCAGTTGTGTCGCGATGGCGCGTCTGATTGTGCTCCTGTGTGCCGTAATGCTCATCTCTGTAGCTTCATGCAGGGTGCTGCATCAGGCAGAGCGCGGTCCTGTGCAGCACGCTGCTGCCAACGACACCGCAGTGCTGCGCAGGCCTGTGTCATCGCCCATAGTCGATGCCAACGATACCAAGGCTGTTGCTGGCAACACTACTGCACCAGGACCCTTCACAGCCCTCCTTGCAAA
>CADDIJ020001772.1:0-22084 GCA_902809745.2 Tetradesmus lagerheimii | reverse complement strand
GGCTGTGCCACATAATGAGACTGTGCCACACCAGTAGAAATAAAAACACTCGACAAGTGCTTTGAGTCAGCTGAGTCAGCTCACCAGCCTCTCCTCCTTTAGCCGGATGGCTCAGCGTTGCCGCCGCTCCTGGAAGGCTCCTTTGCACCCAGCCCGTCCACGCATGGGATGTCAGTAATGAGCACGCTGTGGCTGGTGCCGCCAGACTGGTAGACAGACAAAACGAGCTCAGCTCACCAGCCTCTCCTCCTTGCTGCACCACTTAACGAGACTGTGCCACACTAGTAGAAATAAAAACAACCACAAAAACAATCGACAAGCACTATGAGCCGAGTCAGATCACCAGCCTCTCCTCCTTTAGCCGGATGGCTCAGCGTTGCCGCCGCTCCTGGAAGGCTCCTTTGCACCCAGCCCATCCACGCATGGGATGACGGTGATGAGCACGCTGTGGCCGGTGCCACCAGACCGGTAGACAAATAAAGGTCGCTCAGCTCACCAGCCTCTCCTCCTTGCTGCACCACATAATGAGACTGTGCCACACCAATAGAAATCAAAACACTCGACAAGCACTTTGAGCCGAGTCAGCTCACCAGCCTCTCCTCCTTATAGCCGGATGGCTCAGCACTGCCGCCGCTCCTGGAAGGCTCCTTCGCACCCAGCCCATCCACGCAGGGGATGTCGGTAATGAGCACGCTGTGGCTGGTGCCGCCACGCGGCACCGTGGACATGTAGCGCGCACGCAGGCGGCTCACGTCGTTGGAAAAGCCCACCAGCAGCTGCAGCAAACCAGCAAAGTGGGCAAAATGAGCAAAACGAGCAAGATGAGCACACGAGCAGGCACATGTGAACGAAGCAGGCAGCAGGTGAGCCTGCAACTGCTGCGTTGAGCACAGTTGTGAACATCTCAGCATGCTACACAAGAATACACGCAAACTGCAACACAGGGACAGCAGCTCACCAGAAGTGCCACCACCAACACGACATATGCTGAGATGAGGTGTGCCCACATGCAATGGCTGCCCTGCAACTGCTGTGTCTGGCACGGTCATGAACATAACTTGATGCTTTACACACAAACTGCACCACAAGACAGTCAACTGCCAAGAGCTCACCAGCAGTGCCACCAGCGACACGACGTATGCTGAGATGAGGTGTGCCCACATGCGGTGGCTGCCCTGCGGCACGTTGCTGGTGCTGAGCAGGTCAAGGTCACTCGTGGCAGGCGTGGGCGGCAGGCTCGCCTGCAGCAAGATGCACACTCGTTTGGGAGCTGTGCTATGCTGCAGCTGCCTGCACACGTGGGGCCACCCTTTGTGTGGTGTAACACGTTACAGCATGAAGTGCTGGCCGCTTTTTGTAAAACAGCACTGCTGTTGTATCCCTACTGATCAGGATACAAGTTGGTGCACTTTGTACATTGCGGCAACAACAGCTGCTGCTGTTGCTATTGTAGTTGTTGTGCACTTAAACCAGCTGCTGTTGCGATTGTTTTAGAGTTGGGTAGCTGCTGCTGCATCCAGCTCACCAGGAAGCCGGCTGTGCCGTTGATGGGCATCAGCAGCGCGCAGCACCAGAAGGTGCAGAACGCAAACAGCACCCAACCTGCAAGCGAAGCACAGCACACACCGCATGCAATCAGCAACACACGTGAAGGCACATGAACAGTGTACACTCCTGCAAGCTGAAAACGCTGTCGATGGAAGTTGCATGTAGCAAGGGCAGCTGGAGTAGGCACTGGACCAGCAGACTGCAGCCAGCTCAGAAACACCAATGCTTGCAGGACAGCCACAGCAGTGTTTATCAGCGCAGAGCACGAGAGCTACATCCTGCAAGTCATAGCGCAGCCAGCAGACCATTGCGACAGTCCGCATAGTCAAACACCAGCCATGTCGGTCAACGCATGTAACACATACAGTCAAACGTGGTCAACACATGCTGGCCAGGTTTGACCAGTCACTCACCGTATGACAGCAGGCGCACCATCACCACCACGTCCATGCCTGCTGTCTTCAGCATTTCGCCCTCATCGTAGAACAGCGTGGGTGCAATCCACGACAGTATCCCAGTAGGCAGCTTCTTGGGCTTGGGACTAACCTCCGGGTCGAACCTGACAAGTCAAAGCACACAGCAGCACAGCAGTGTGGATTCGGCCGTTGCAGGGAGCTCAGTCTGCAGCTGTTGGGGTGAACTGACCCCTGGTCAAACCAAAAAAGTCAAATCAGTCAACAGCACAGCAGTGTGAGTACAGCCATTGCAGGAAGCTATGTCGGCAGCTGGTGGGGTGTTGATTGACCCCTGGTCAAACCTAAGCAGGGACGCCAAAAGCAACCAGCAGAAACAACAGTAAAAGCAGTCTTTGGACATGTGCAGGCCAGTGGCAAGAGCGAAAGTTTGCCACAGGTGGAGCAGTGCATCCTACGCATCTGTGGTATGTCAGACTGGCTGGTGCTCACACACTGCTGTCAATACATTCATGCTGGCGATACTTTGCTCCGTAAAGGTGTCACGACTGTTGCTGCATACCTCTTTGGCGCATAGAATTTGCGCGTGAAGGGCCTCACGCGCAGGATGCTGAAGATGAGCAGGAACGCGCAGCACACTCCACCGTTGATGCCCAATGCAGTGGCAAGCGACGTGCCTGTCACTGCCATGGCTGCCTTTCAAACCCTTAGCCTAGAAGGTTCTCTGCAAATGCAACAACAGGGTGCGCGGAATCAACCGTAGCAGAGCTGAAGTGAGTTGGTTGGCAGCAGCACAGCAGCAGCTGCACACTTGCAGACACCGGTGGTGTAAACGCTGCGGCTGAGCTGCCCATTGAAGGATTAAAGTGGTTAGAAGCGACATATGTAATGCGGCCCGACGTGCAGGTGCATGAGCTAGAGCGTGAAGGCCTGTTGTGGACTCGACAGTTTGGTTGCGCACCAGTGAAGCTCCACACGGGCCCTGTGGACGCCTTCTAGGACGTATATCTACCGTTTAACTGGCAAGGTACGCAAGCGCTGTAAAGCAGCACTGAGAAAGGGCGTCTTGCCAGCACAGCTGCCGTGTCACGCAGGCAGTGATCTTGCAGACTCGCTGTGTCCACAGAGACAAACAGTTCGACAACTACTAGGTGGTGCCCAGGCCGGCATCTCCATGCTGAAGCAGAAACACAGGACGGGTCCAGCTCATGTCAGGGTTGAGTCACGCCCGTTGGCGACAGACAGCGCTTGGTGCCGCAAACATTGTTTTCGAGATAATATTCGGCTTGAATTTCTACTATAACAGCCTCGGATCCTGGAACAGCCCCGTCAGCAGTACACGATGTTGCTGCAGACTGGGTGGTGATGACTGATAATCGGATGCAACGTTCAAACAGAAAGACAAGCTGTGTCAGATGCACTCGTGCAGTAATGCCTGAGAAACTATCTGTGCTGGCACAATGCAATGATGTCCAAGCAGCCCTAGCCCAAACTGCAGCATACGCAGTGACGTAGGCTACCAAGTGACACTTGTTGATGCATGCATGCACCAGCTTGCCACCACCCATGTGGTGCCTGCTGCAACCCATGCACTTCAATGAGCTTGCGCATGCTTGTCAACGCGCCATGTCACATTCAGTGTGCAGTACGTATGACAGCTGGGACATGCTTGCCAAGCGGTCATCTGCCAATTGGCAAGCTGAGCCAGCACGTGCGCAGAACAGAACACGGTGTTGCGCTCGCGCCAACAGTTCCACGCAACAGTAGAAGCAGGGTTTCAAAGCTAGAGATGCTGGACTACGCGTATGAGCGCTTATGCAGTTGAATGTCACATTTGTCGTCTTGGCTGGCTGTGCACAAATCAACACGCAGGTGCGGCTTTGCTGCCCAGCATCCTGCAAGAAGTTATTGGTACACAAAAGCAGCATGCCTATACAGCCACTGCTGATGCAGCTTAGCCTGCTTGGCAGCCTGGCAGTGCACACGCTTCAGCGAGAGAGGCAAATGCTATGATGAACGCAACTGCTGCTTTCACCAGTACCAGCAGCTCACACGCAAACGCTGCTTGCGTTCATGCGCCTTCAAGTACCGCTACATTCTTTACGCAAACGCTGCTTGAGCACTGCGCCTGGCCCTGCGAGCCCACCGGGGCTCCAGGCCGTAATAATTGGACCTACTCTTGAGGAGGTAGGCCGTAAGCTTCCCTGCAATACTGCTAGAACCAGTGCACCTGTGTCCCGCCCTGTCCCTGCTTACGTCACGCACCCCTCCTGCTGCCGTGCTGGAGTCCAGTGGCACATCTGATCACCTGTCCTTACTAGACAGCTGCTGCGCTCAGCCTGCACAGAGCGCTACCTCAATGCCGACATGCATTGCAGCATCACCAAATCAAACCTGCGACGGGTGTGGTGCAGCCCATCAGACTTCAAAGAGCTGCACGAACGCCGTGTTCAGGCGGCAGCAGCTGCAGCAGGGGTATCATGCTGTGGTATCAAGCAACCAGCGACAGGTTATCAAGACAGAAGCTACTTTATAACACCAAACACATGAGGTGCTGATCACAGGCCACCGCCTGTGAGCGGCAGGGCAAAACAGCAGCAGAGCCGTCACACGCAGCTGTCATACAGGGTCTAGCACTGAGGATAACATGCCTTGCTCTGGCGCTGACAAGTTGTGATCCGTAGTGTCCAGCAGCATACCGGCTTATATTGCTCTAAACATCACGCACCTGCGCTATCGAAGCTTACTCTTGCTGCCTTGTTTGCTGTCTGCACCTGGTCCATCGATCCACAACCCTGCACGGCCGGAGTCGCTTTATACATCTTTTTTATCGTTTCGTGAAAGCCAGGCAAGATGGCGACCCGAGTCCAGAAGATTATGACCCAGGTATGCTTCAGCAGCAGCAGCAGCTACAGCACCAGAGCATGTAGCAGCAGCACAGAAGGTCCTGCTGGGCGTGCTCCTGTTTCCCATTACTACAATGTCCACCTGCTGACCTCAGCATCAGATCAGTAGCAGCACGCAGCAGTAGTTTGCCAGGCACCTTTCGTGTCGCAGTCCTGCTCACTGCGCAGTCTTTGTGCACATGACGACAGCAGGCCATGTCATATGCCGCCTCATATCATGTTCATATACCGCAAATCACGCCAGTTCATTAGGGTGCAGCTGTCCTGCGTCATGCTGAGGTCAACAGATCCTTGCCACACTCACAGCACGCCTTACCCAGAACAGCGCAACGCTCCTACAGCATACATGCAATGCATAGTTCATGCACATACTACCCTCATCCTGAACGCCATGCTTCCCTTTCTACTGCTGCTGTGGACCGTAACTTTCTTGCCTGCAGCCGATCAACCTGATTTTCAGGTTCCTGCAAAGCAAGCAGCGCATCTTGGTGTGGCTCTACGAGCAGCCAGACACACGCATAGAGGGCCGCATCATTGGATTTGATGAGTACATGAACTTGGTACTTGATGAGGCAGACGAGGTTTCAGTGAAGCGCAAAACCCGCAAGCCGATAGGCCGCATCCTACTCAAGGGTGACAACATCACGCTGATGCAGACAGTGGGCCGGCAGTAGCAGCAGTGAGACAGAGCAGTTGCAGCGGCTGGTGTTGGTGGTATGGGTGTGGGGGTTGGGTGGAAGGCAGGGTTGAGGGCAGATGATGATGCTATGGACGGCATTGTAACGCGAAGCACGGGCAGCAGCAGCAGCAGCAAGCTGTGCTGCCAGGGCTGCTTCCCGCAGCAGCAGCAGCGGCAGCAGCTGCTTTGGTGTTGGCACTGATTGCAGCTGCAGTGATGCTGCTATCAAGAGCTCAGCAGGTGCAGCGGCAGTTGGCACGTCGCAAGCTCTCGCTGCTGGTGCTGTGGCGTGACTGGGGCTATCTAGCAATGGGCAGGGTAGGATTGATGGGCCCAAGGCGAGGCTGTTTGCTGGTGCTGCAGGGCCGCACCGTGGGTTGTTAGTAAGGTTGGGGCAGATGTTTGGCCGGTTGTTGGACCAGTGCATTTCTGGTGGCTGTTTTGGCTGCGTCAGCAGTGGCAGCAGCAGCACTGAAGCAGCTGCAGCCGCGGATGGCTGCAGTAGAAGGTGGCATACCGTATGCGGCTAGCACCTGGCAGCTGCTGCTGTTTGTACAGGCAGTGTTGTGTGCAGAGTGCTATGGCTTCCTGCTGCTTCTGCTGTTGGTGTAGCAGCAGGAGTGTGCTAGCACCCAAAGCTGTAATGCACAGCATGAACGGCGATCAAGGCTTGACACAGCATACAGCCATGCTGCGTAAGGTCAGTCACTGGCAGATGATATGGCATGCTGATGGTTGTGGAGCAGCCTGCTGTTGCAGCTCATACTATGTATAGCCGTGACATTGTGTATGGCAACAGCTCGAGGTTGTGCACGAGAATGCTCTGCACCGTTGCATGATTTGACAGCAGCAGCAACATCTTGAGGTGCTGCCGCGGTGCGCAGCACGCAATTGTTGCACAGCACTTGATGTTCGCTGCTCTGCCATGAACCGCAAGTATTGGCAAGCTACTTGTGGTAAATCACATTGAGCTGCATGTGGCAGCAGCACATGCATGGCAGCACCGAGGTGGCTGGCACGGGTTCTGCTGCATGACCTGTGCAGCACAGCAGCCGTGTATGACGGCAGATTTCGTCTTGTGTCCCCTAAGCAGCTGCACAAGCTGCTATTGTGCTTTCAGACACAGTTCATCAAAAGGTTATGCAGCTGCTTCTAACTGTAAGTGTGGCATTGTGTGCTTTGACCTTCCAGGCTCAGCCCCAAGTTGGGGTCTGCTGTGCAGCAGTTTGAGAGTTGCAGTGGTCGGCATCTGTAAGCACTCATGTTGCCTGTCAGCGTTGTTTGTAGTTGGCGTATATCACTCATAAAGCGGCGTTTATCACGGACAGCGCTGCAACAGCGATGAGCTATGACACTTTGTCACCCCAGGGTTTGTGTCGAAGTGGGCCAGGTCCACAGGGGGCGTCAGAGCGGTTTCCAAGAGTTCAAATGAAGCCAACATCATATCCTTACGCTGAAATAGCCGCGGACGAGATGTCGTATCATGCGCTTGCCACGTTTCGTGATCAGTCTCGCGAGACGTCAGTAGATGCTTGTCGGGTCGATCCCTGGTTACAAGCGTAGTATAATGGTTTGTCTGTCACCGCTACAACACAGTCCTTACACCGGGTTCTCTCGGAGCAGCAAGCAGCAGCACCCTAATGCACCCCACAGGATAGGGGTTTGCTGTCGAGCCCACGTAGTCGACCGTCAGCAATTAGCACCATCAACGCCGCCAGCAAGCAGTAGCTTGGACTCGGAGCCTGTAGCAGGAGTGCTGCTGGACATAGATGGTGAGTGCGAGCATGCAGGGCTGACCTGACGCCCTTCGACACACACGCACTACTGCAGCACATGCTGACACAGCACAAAAGCCAGACCAAACTGTTACGAAATGTTGTGCTGCGAAAACATGAGGCCAAAGGGGTTCGGAAACAGCTGGTACAGCTGTCTTGCATAGGCGGATGCTTCTTGCTGAGTAGCGCTGTGCTGTGCGACCTGGCATGCCACTTGCAGGCGTTGTGTGCTGCGGCAACAAGTGCGGCAACCAGGTACGCCGTGCTCATGGGCTTCACAAATGACAGGTGCTGTTGCTCAGTGTTACATTTGCAGCGCTCAACTATGCCTGAAATGCAGCTGGGTGGCGGCTACTGTAGTCGACGGTGCAAGTTGCTTGAAATGCTGCAAGGATACAGCAACCTGTTGCCTGCAGTGTGCAAACGGCAGCTGGCGATTGTAGGTCCCAATCTTTATGAATATATTGTTCATGTGTGTAATGCAGGCCATTCCTGGTGCTGCTGACGTCATCAAGCACCTCAAGGCAGCAGGCGTACCATACAAGTTTGTGACAAACACTACAACGGACAAACGAGCAGGTGCGCAGCATTGCCATCACACCACAGCTAGCCAGCATGCTCAGTGACTGCTCATGCCAGCAAACTTTCGGCTGTCTGGCGCACTCAGCAATTGACGCAGGCTCCTAGGGGTCTGGGAGCGTCACACAGCATTGCACCTGCCGTTACAAGACCAGCTGACAATCAACGTACGCAACAGAAAGCACAATCTTTTGCAAGCAGGGCCTTGAACCAACCAAAGTTTTTCGCCACATGCTAATGCAGTTGCTGTGTGCATGTCTGGCAGGTGTCGCAGCGCGGCTGGCTGCGTCAGGCATCCCCTGCAGCGCAGAGGACATCCTCAACCCAGCAGTGTGCGCTGCGATGTACATCAAGGAGCACAAACTGAGTGAGCAGTTCGGGGGGTTCTGATACGGTGCTACCGATGTCTGCTATGACGTAGCTGCTGCTGCAGGTTGCCGTGCTCCTAATTGTCAGGCAGCGCCTTACGTAAAGGCGCATCTTGTGCAAAATGGCACCTGATCCAACGCTGCACCAAAGCACAGAGCTCTCCTTGAATCTGCAGCAGCAGCAGCATGTTGAGAAAAGCCGAGTGTCTGTATATGTAACCAGTACGTGCTGCTGCCTGCTGTTTGCTGCTGTCGCGCAGGCCCTGTGGCGCTGTTTGTTGCACCTGCGCTGCTGCCAGACTTTGCGGGCTGCGAGCTGCTGCCTGATGGAGCAGAGTCTGGCGCTGCTGCTGTAGTAATTGGCGACATGGGCACTGACTGGTAAGCTGTAACATGTTACAAGCAATTCGCTAGGGAAAGGGGCATAGACCAAGGCAAAGCTGCTTGCATATCAGTCGAACTGCCAAGATGCGTGGACAGCCTTACGCTTGCCTGCACTGGTCATGATGGTGCACGCAGCTGTCACTCAAATCGATAGCAAGCACGCGGGCGCCGTGGACAGTGCAGGCGTGCCCCTGCAGTGCCTCCTGCTCAGCTGGTACCTTGCTGCTGTGTAGCATCAAGCACTTGCTTGCCATACCACAGTGTGCATCTGATAATCAGTAGCGATAGCAGCATGCCTGAACGACGTCCCATGTGTGCTGTCTCCTGCTTGCAGGAGCTATGAGACGCTCAACAGAGCCTTCCGCCTGATGATGCAGCAGCCAACAGCACAGCTGCTGTCACTGGGCAAGTCAAGGTGCGCTGTACAGCGCCATGCAATATTCACAGCTCATGTGCCAACACACTGAGGCCAGCGGCTGCTGATCAGTGTGTAGCGCAAGCTGCAATATTTGCAGGCCTGCACATCAACCCTGTTTAGGTGCAATTCAGATGTCATGATGGCATGCTCCTCTCCCGTTGCCGTCGCCAGATACTACATGGCACCGTGCGACTCTCATAATGGAAGCAGCACAGAAGTGCGCCTGCTCATCCGCCTGCGAGGTGTTATATGTATGCTGATTGTTACTTCCCCCTTCCCCCGCAGGCACTACATGGCACCAGAAGGGCTCTCGCTGTCAAAGCAGCCTGTTTGGCCATACGGTACTGTGCCTGCTCACCCGCCTGCGTGTATGCCGCTTGTCATGCCTTCTGCAGATACTACATGGCACCAGATGGACTCTCGCTAGACGTCGGACCCTTCACAAGCGCCCTCGAATACGCAACAGGCGCTGCAGCAGTTGTTCTGGGAAAGCCTGCGTCTTCTGTCTTCCACCTAGCAGCACAGTCATTAGGCCTAAAGCCAGAGCAGGTTGTGATGGTAGGGGATGATGTTATTGGAGATGTAGGTGGGGCACAAGAGGCAGGGTGCAGGGGTATTTTGGTTAGGACTGGCAAGTACAGGGCTGGGGATGAAGCTGGCGCTGTTGCTCCTGAAGCTGTGCTGACTTCTGTTGCACTGCTGCCAGAGTGGCTGGCACAGCAAACGTCGTGAGCTGCTGCGTTTTGTTCTTGGCAATGGTACAGCGGGGCAATGTACAACAAGCCTTGTTGAGTGCTGCAGCTAGTGTTTATAAGTTAGTGATGGTTCGCAAGGGTGCCGTTTTGACATGATAGGCAGTGCACGAGGCTGGTGTCAAGGGTGTTTTGCACAGAATTGGCAAGTACAGGGCTGGGGATGAAGCGCTGTTGCTCCTGAAGCTGTGCTGACGTCCGTTGCACTGCTGCCAGAGTGGCTGGCACAGCAAACATCGTGAGCTGCTGCATGTTGCTGTTCACAAGTCCATGGTACAAAGGGGCAAGCCTTGTTGAGTGCTGTAGCTAGTGCTTAGTGATGGCCTATTACTCACAAAGTTTGCGAGGGTGCCATCCTGACATAGGCAGTGCACGAGGCTGCAGCTGATGTACAGGTGTTTACTTGGTAACGGGCCGGGGATGAGGCGGGTGATGTTGCTGTTGAAGCTGTGCTGATGCAAAATGAACAGTTGTTATGCTCCAGATAGAAGCAACATGTATGTGCTGGTGGAGTTGCCAGCAGGGCGGTCGTGACGGCGCCAACCCAGGTTCTTTGATGCTGACGGGAACTCCTCCCGTCCGCATCCAAGATCCTGGGTTGGCGTTGTCACGACCACCCTGCTGGTAACTCACCAACACATACTGTTGCATTTATCTGCAACATTGTTGCACTACTGCCTGACCGGCTGGCACAGCCTGGGGTTCCAGGTCCCGCCTAAATTCGTTCACTTTACAGCGCTGTGCCTGCTAACAGGCCACCTGTTACTAGCAGGATGGCATATAGCAGCCACAGTTCGAGCACCGAGAGCGTTGACGAATCATTTCAATGCTGCCAGCAGTACCTGGTGATGTTGTGGCACGTGGCTTTCGCGCTCACATTTGGGTGCACTGGTACTGTGGGTGCGTGCTGGGTGCATGATGCTGCTGGCTGCTGCTGATCCGCCTTGAGGTTAGGCAACCGCTCACTCAGTGACTTAGTAAGTCTGACTGCCATCAATCACACCACCAAGCGCAAGTGTTTGCCACAAAGAGGAACACTATATCCTCATTCAGCACCATCACAACACTGTTTCATCATCACCAAATCAAGTCATAGCATCAACGGCCCCGCGCCCTCCCCCCCGGGGCTGAAGAAAGAGGGAGCACCGCTCCATTATGTTTGCAACTATTGCGCACATCCCATCACAACACTGTTTGCAACGGTTGCAAGCGACAGCGCAATCATGATGTTCGCAATCCAGTCATTGCTAGACTCGCCAGACCGTCTATGATATTCACCTTGCTAGTAGCAGTTGAGGCAGTCAAGTTCTGAACTGCAACCTTCCTTGCTAGTAGCAGTTGAGGCAGTCAAGTTCTGAAGGTCAGCCAGAGTGCTGCACGGGCGCCGCCTTGGCAAAGCATACATGCAAGCAATGCATGTGCTATCTACACACCACCTGAGTCAGCTTAACCGTTAGGCAGAGTCTGTCTGCTTCAACAACGGTGTAATACACCACTAGCTGCTGTAAAGCTCCCACATCTTCTTCTGGCTAGCTGCTATCATCTCGCCCAGCTCAGTTGCTGCTGCTGCCGCCGCAGCTACTGCCCCAGCTGGTGCTGCCACCCTGCCGCAGCGTGCTTACATAGCTGCCGGTTATGCCGCTGCTTGCACACCGGATAGCCCTCAAACTGAAACTCCATCGCGTACGCATACAGCTGCCATGGCCGCCTCTCATGCGGCTGCCGCACTTTCTTAGCGATCAGAAACGCCGTGCTCCCTAGCTTATCCAAGGTTCGGTGCTGCTGCGGAAGCGCTGCCAGCAGCTGCTGGTACTGCTGCTTCGGCTGCTGCAACTCAAAGTCCCAGAACTCCTTGTCTCCTGGGTAGGGGCTGAAGCAAGCTAGCGTTGTTGCAAAGCCTGCAACTTCAAAGAATCGTTCGAGCTCGCGCCAGGTGTACTCCCGTACGTGTGTGATATAGCCTTGACTGTCTTGGTTTGAAAGATATTTGCTGTATGCGTAGGGGCTCCAGCCAGCCTGTTGGCGTGCTAGGGCAGAGAAGCTGCCAAGGTTGGGTGTGCTGAGGAACAGCGTGCCTGCAAGCACATACAGAGAACAGGCAGCAAACAATACAGTTGATACTTCTGGAAGCGACAAGGGGTTCGGAAGGATAATGGTTGCAAATGATTTTAGATGAGGGTGCTGAGGATTAGCATGCCTGCAAGCACATGCAGAGAACCGGCAGCAAAATAGATACTATACCAATCTGAGATTGGTACTGCTAGGGCGACACACGCTACGGTAGTTTGATTGTTCAGAATTTTGAATATGAGGCTGCTGACGAACAGGCCTGCAAATACATGCAGAGAGTAGGCAGAGCATCGTACAGCTGATACTGCGGAGGCCAGGCACCTCATCAGAGATTCATGCTAAGGAATGAAACAGGGTGCTTGAAGCAGGGATGAAGCAGGATTGAAGCAAGGTAATTGCTGCTTCAATCTGATGCACATTGCCGCTACATTTGCTGCAGGCTTCCAGCTCACCGTTCAACTTCAACACTCTATGCATCTCAAGTATGGCAAAGAACGGATCCTTTTGCAGGTGCTCCAGCACCTCCAGGAAGAAAACAGCCTCGATGCTGCCAGATTGAAACGGCAGCGGCTCCGTCTCTGCATTGTGCTGCACCTGCTCTATGCTAACAATGCTGTTGCTGAGGGTGTCATTCAGCAGCAGCATGCCTGCAGCATGCGGCAAAGCAGCGACATTCATCATGACACACGAGCAGGATCAACGGTCAAACAATGAAAACCACTGGTAGCTGCGCAGGTGCGTGGCCCACCACCTGAGATGTTCCCTGATAAGCTGGCCACCTTGTATGGAGTATTACACTACAGGCTCAAACATGAAGCAGGTTGAACTGGGGTCTTGCTGCAGACACCTGAACTGTGTTTGCTGCTACTGCTACTGCTGGTGCTGGTGGCCACCATGGCACTGCTACGGCTACTAGACTACTGCTGCCACACCGCTGCTGCTGCTGCTACTGCTGGCGCTAGTGCTGCTGCTGCCCAGACTACAGACATGCATGAGCTGACAAAACACGCCCCCTTCCCCCAATGAATAGCACACGGCTCGATCCGCGTGCTTTCTGAATGCCTGTGAGAGATCAACAGAGGCTGACTCGCTGCTACTTACCTGGATACTCCATAGTAGTTACTTTCAGCAGGCTGGGCTGAAACAGCTCATGCAGCATCGCAGGCACGTGGCCCTTCTCCCCTAGTGCGACAATCTTTGAGCCACGACTGATGTGTGGCTTTGCTCGTATCAGTGTGTGCATGAACCGCGGAAGGTGAGTGCGGATGTAGCGCTGCTTGTTGCTGAGCTGCGAGGACGGTGCTTCCTTGGGTGGCATCTCTGCTTGAAAGTAGCGAGCCAGAACATCCTCCAGCTTGACATAAAACTGCATACACGTGGTAAACCATAATTCAAACTGCTTTAACAGTTTGATGGAGAGCGATTGCCGAGCAGAAGATGGACTGCATGTGCAGCTGCTTGCAGTGTACACAGCTGCAACTGCCTCAGGCCCCAGGCTGCAGCTGCTTTGGTGGTGTCCTGGAGCATGGAGTGACACTCACCTGCCTGGCTTCTGCTGGCCATAGAGCAGGATCAGGGCCTTGCGGATAGTCTGTGTTGAACGCATCTGTCCGTGCCCAAAGACTAGCTACGATCAATTTCTGCCCATGCTGCGTCGAGCTCCTGTCTGCGAGCAGCAACACCAGCAGCAAGAAGACGAGGGCGCCACAAACCAGCTGCCATGTTTTCAAGGTGCTAGCGTGGGTTCTGTTTGCAATGATATAGATCGGCCTGCTGCTGGCGCACACTGCGATGGTCATCTCTGATCGTAGTAGTGCATGATTGCGTAAGCTGCTGTTCTTATGGAGGAGCAGTTGCAAACATTCAATAATAAAATCATAAGAGTGTACAGCTGAGGCTCACTGAGGTGGGCAGCTGAGAGGCCAAAAGCGAAGCCCTGGTGCGCGAGTGACAGCACTGCCCTCACAGGTGGCGTGGAAGCCTGCACGTGCGCATTCAGTGTCTTGTATGCGAAAATAATACTTTTCAGACTGCTGCTGGCACCGACCTCGGGGAAAGTCTAACGACGTTTTGGCGGGATGCCCCAACTGTGTCACCATGGTCAGCTCGTTACCGTGCAGAACATACAACGCGGACCACCAGGGCGGACCATCTTGCTAATCAAAGCACAGTCGCGATCGCAGGCAGTCAACCTGCCAACCCGGTGCCACTGCTAAAGCAGCAACGGCTGTCACCTCAGGTGTACTACACAGACCTGCTGCCAGCGTTGTGTAGCACACGACTGCTGCCAACCATGGTACCTTGTGCTGTTGCCAGTGACAGACACATCACCACTGCATGAGGTCCGCTTTACTCCAGCTGTCGCCCCGAGCGTACGCGGTATGCCTTTGGAACATTAGCAGGCCCCAGTTGCACGCCGTTCTGCATAGCTCTGATTGTTGGGCCCTCCACCATCCGCAGCACCTGCAACAGGGCAACCGCAGCACGGACGGACGTGTGCGGACAGTAGCAGCGCATGCATGTTCAGGCTGTCGGCATAAAAGAGAGGGTGCGCTGAGACGCGTACTGCAGAACGCACGTCACATATGCATATGCATGTGTTTCAGATCACACATCGCTTGTTGGCACCAGTGGTGTTTCTAACAGAGCCTGTTATTCAAATCACCCCTGCATACTTCCCCATACAATCGCCAGCTATATCTACCAGCTACAGGCATGCACTCCTGTCACAAAAGCGCACACCTGCTCATACAGCGCGTCGTTTGTTGCCAGCAGCGACCGGTCAAACACAGAGTAGGCTGAGCCGTCTGCTGTTGTTACTCGGCCGCCTGCCTCCTCTAGAATGATGATGCCAGCAGCAACGTCATACGGCTTCAACATGTACTGATAGTAGGCGTCAATCTGGCCTGCAAGCGCAACATGACGATACAATAAATGCATGAGGCACGGGGTCCTTGTTTCTCTGCAGGTCGGTAACAACAACACAGATGCGAACCTGCTGCGCGCTCTGTGGCGACCTGGCGCAGGCACACGCGCTTGAAATGTAATCTTCCAGTCACCGAGGCTCGCGTGGAACATGTGTTGATGCTGAATAGCGTTGTGATCGCAGACGTCCGCAGCAGCTGTTGTCAGAGTCTCACGTATCAAGCCAGGTGACACGCTTAGCACGTGCTGTCTGCTCACCGGCTGCCAAGTGGCACAGGTTGACTGCTGCTGCTCCAGATGCGCGAATGCCCATTGCGTTCATGCTGAACTCGCGGAAAAGCTCTGTCATGCACGGCCACAGCTGCTCGTCATGGAAGTTGAACTCCGTGGCCTGCCAGCAGCAGCAGCAGTAGCAGTAGCAGCAGCAGCAGCAGTAGCAGCAGCAGCAGCAGGAGATGTAACAGTGAGTACTGACGGCGCTATGAAGTATCAGCCTGATACACTGACTCAGTCAGGGTGCGAATGGCCAGTGGCCAGGCTTGGCATGGTGTTGAACCTTGTGGCCTGCCAGCAGCAGCAGCAGCAGCAGCACAAAGCAGCAGTTGATAGGCGCCGAACAGCACCACACCGTTGTTTGAGAGCAGGACAGCAGCAGTCCGCATGCGCCTCACGTCACGTCAGCCAGGCAGCCTGCGAGCATGTACGTTACCACCCAAGCGAAATCATAGCAAGCAAGAAGGCAAGCACAAATCTTCACGTCACAAAACAGCAGGCATGTACTCATCACTGGCCACCTACGATCATAGCACCCTCCAGCTTCTTGATGTTGCTGACCATCATGAGCAAGCAAGACATCAACAAGCTACCCACGCTGAAAAACAGCGTGGTCTCCACGTTACCAGCAAGCAAGCAAGCAGCAACCAAGCAACAAGCAAGAGAGCAAAGCAAGCAGCAACCGAGCAAGCAAGCAGCAATCAAGCAACACAGCAAGCATGCATGCAACTCACAATCATGGCATCCTCCAGCTTCTTGATGTTGCTGACCAGGATGAGCAAGCATGGCATCCACAAGCTACCCACGCTGAAAAACAGCATGGCCTCCACGTTACCAGCAAGCAAGCAAGCAAGCAGCAACCAAGCAACCAAGCAAGAGAGCAAAGCAAGCAGCAACCGAGCAAGCAAGCAGCAACCAAGCAACAACACAAGCAATGCAAGCAACTCACGATCATAGCATCCTCCAGTTTTTTGATGTTGCTGACCAGCAGCGGCTTGCCATCTACTGTGGAGCCCAAGTTGCGGCCACCGCTGTAAGTGCGTGATGACCACTTGCCAGGGCCACCTGCAAACATGCATCACAACCACATAACAGGCATGCATCAGCGCATGTGTGAGGGCCATATGCTTCTGCGCTGCGTTGCTTTTTTGGTGGTGGCCAGCTCAGTGAGTCGACAGTGCATGCGACCACCTGCCGAGTCATTCTTCAACCCACAAGCTGCGTGTGCACGTGACACCTCGCAGGTGACTCTGCTGAGCGCAGTCATGCCAGCAGTTCAGTTTTAGCGCTTCAGTACAGGCATAAAGAATCAGCCAGTACCCGCCCAACTGCAGAACACACAGACACAGCCTTGCAGTCCACACAGTTGAACTGGCTATGGTAAAGTGGCCACTGCACACATGACCGTAGTCTTGCTGAACACACCCGCCCAACAGGCAGGGGGCGTCGAGCCCAAGGGCTGCTGGGCCCTTGTCCCCTTGAGCCCAAACTAACCCACTCGGCAGGTGCTGGCAGGGAGCTTGGGCAGCCACTCAACCGCCCCATCAGCGCACCTGTGAACTCAATGACGCAGCCAGCCACTGGCAGAGCATGCCGCAGCACGCCTAACCCAGCCTTCGCAGATCACACAAATGAACTTGGCCTTTGTGCAGTGACCATATGGTCACTAACGCAATGCACGCATGATTAAAGTCACCCTCCTGGACACACCAACCCCATCGGCGCACCTGCGAACTCAATGACGCAGCCAGCCACTGGCAGAGCATGCCGCAGCACGCCTAACCCAGCCTTCGCAGATCACACAAATGAACTTGGCCTTTGTGCAGTGACCATATGGTCACTAACGCAATGCACGCATGATTAAAGTCACCCTCCTGGACACACCAACCCCATCGGCGCACCTGCGAACTCAATGACGCAGCCAGCCACTGGCAGAGCATGCCGCAGCACGCCTAACCCAGCCTTCGCAGATCACACAAATGAACTTGGCCTTTGTGCAGTGACCATATGGTCACTAACGCAATGCACGCATGATTAAAGTCACCCTCCTGGACACACCAACCCCATCGGCGCACCTGCGAACTCAATGACGCAGCCAGCCACTGGCAGAGCATGCCGCAGCACACCTAAGCCAGCCTTCGCAGATCACACAAATGAACTTGGCCTTTGTGCAGCGACCACATGATCTAACTCAATGCACGCATGATTGAAGTCATCCTCCTGGACACACCAACCCCATCAGCACACCTGTGAACTCAATGACGCAGTCAGCCACTGGCAGAACATGCCGCAGCACGCCTTTGACGCATGACCGCAGTCATCCTGGTTACACCCTGCTAGGTATGCAGTCCACCGTATGGGGTGATTCCCACATGCTGCCTAGGAAGGGGTGTAAGGGTCTGGGTGGTCTACCTTATACCGAAAATAGAGAGAGTAATCAGTCTGCTTTCCGCCTCCCCAGTGGGTGAGGCGCGGTTGCCGATGCCGAAAGGTATGGCTTACAAGGATTGATTATTATTATCCTGGTTACACCAGCCCCGTCAACACATATGATGTTCAATATACCTTGTTATCAGTCCTGACTCCTTATTTGATCATACGTTGCATTCTTTATCTGTTAAAACCAACCTCAGCATAAAAAACCCACCCATCAGCGCACCTGTGAACTCAATGACGCAGCCAGCCACTGGCAGAGCATGCCGCAGCACACCAATTGACACGCAGAACCCCGGGTAGTTGTGTGCAAAGTTGCAGGTGCCGTCCACTGGGTCTATGCACCTGCATGTTCACACATGTGCGGCAGTTGTCGATTATGGCTCCATGCACGTGCATTGTTTGGATGTGCTTGTATCTATGCCTGGTAATTCTGCGGCAGTTGGCACAAATGCATCCAGACTGTTCTGATTGATCAGGCCACGTCGTACGCCAGAAATTGCAACAGGTAACGTAGCGTCTCAAACCTTGCACTCATGATGATAGCGATGGCTGCTGTTTCAGTCGCGGCTAGTGCTGCTGCCGTGCTGCTGCAAGTCTCATACAGCGTAGTATCCTTGCACATGCCGGCGCCTGCTGCTGTTGGACTGTCGCTGCTGGCCATGTCTGGTGCTGCTGCTGCTGCTGCTTGGTCTCACCACAAGTAGTCTGAGTCATCATTGCCTGTCATGCCTCCCTCCTCGCCAAGTATGGCATGGTCGCTGAATGCTGCCTGGATGATTTCAATGCACACTGCTTCACTTGCCCTGTCTGCAGGACAGCAGAGTGAGTAGTGCGGGCAGCGCTTGTTGACTTGTTCTAGGTCCATACAGAAACTCAAGTTGATCAGTAAACGACGCACACATTGCTTGCTTACGCTTGCAACAGTTGAAGCTGCTAAAGGCATTGGGAACCACCATGAAGTAAGCACCGCTGTTGCACAGTACGATGTTCACCAGCCACTGTAGCATTAGCATCTTGGCAGTACTGAGCATGCTGCTGCTGCTTTCTGACAAAGCCAGGCCGAGCAACTGGCAGCACTCTGCATGCCTACCTGTGTCTGTTACGATATCCCCGATAGAGCCCTTTGATTGAATATTACGTGGCTTATCCAGTGCCTCCATAACCACCTGCACACCATGCAAACGGCTGGTCATTGTGTTCATGTGTTTGAACAATCGGTCCAGACGCGTTCATGCTGCCATGCCTGTCAACTGGCCTGTCAGTTCTGTTTGCGGTGGATTGTACGGCTACTGCCTCAGTAGTGGAGACAGCTGTGGTGTGGCATCGTTACAGCCACCCAGCTGTGGCACTGCTGGCTGCATCCGATCCCTGCCAGATCGCCTGGCGATGCTGCTGCTGCCGCTGCTGCTTTGCTTGGTGTGTTGCCGCTGCTCAGCAGCCTAAACGTTCACCTGCTGCCAGAGAGCAATGCTTGGTACCTATAGTACATACCTGTGCACCTGCAGCTGCTGCTTTCTCCGCCACTTGACGCAAGTCCTTCACAGCTACCTTGCTGGCTTGCACCACCAGCCTATGTCGGGACAACGTACTGCCACGTGCCCTGCTGCATTGCTGTAAGCTGGATCGCCTGAATTTCAGCGACTGCATGGCGTAGCTACGCCAGCTGAGTTTGATCAGTTCAGATCAAGCCGTGAGCGTTGTCCGAGACGTGGCCTGTCGACACGATGCGTCCGGCTGCTCTGTCAATGTTGGAACGCTGGTTGCATCAAATCAGATCACTTGTGCTAACAGTGCTGGTTGTGCTGTGATCAGCCGTTACACAACAATAACAAGCAGGGGAACGGGCGGGTGACAAGGGTGACACAGCTTTTGAAGCGACGTCAGCAGCACAAGCAAGGTTTATCAACTGGCGTTATTATTATCCTCTTCAGTGCCTTGTTTGTAATGCGGCGGGCTCGTTTGGTGTCGTCCATCAGCCCCAGTTTGTCTCCTGCTGCTGTTCAACACTGCTGAGAGACAATATAGCTGAAGCACCACCACACACAACCAGCTGCTGACTTCGCGATGCTGGCAAGACAACTACAGATGCTTCAGGGCATGCGCTGTTCAGCAAGATCGAGAGGCAGATGCTGGATTCATGCAGCTGCTGCGCACACCACAAAATCAGCAGTAGCAGCCAAGCCAGCTATGTGTCATCCAGTTGTTTACCACCCTGGTTTCCAGATACAGCCGATACCAGGTAATATATATAACACACTGACCAGCACTGCTTAGGGGTTGCAGCAGATGCATGCAGCGCTGTAAAATGCCCCTCCTGCAAGGTTGCAACCTTGGAGGGTCGCACACTCGCTGCACTACAGGCACAGCTAGCATATGCATGACGAACTTCCAGCAGGAAGCAGCTAGATCTGGTGGTTATGGTACAGTTGGACAGCAGTATCAGCTGGCTATTGCAGCTGTGCTGTAAAGCATTAGTAATGTGGGAAATCAGCAGGCTGGGTGGTGGAAGTTGATGATCCCCAACCCACCAATGAAGGCTTGAGTTCCTTGCACCAGGCCAGCATGTCAGCTGCTCGCTGCAACGATACATTACTTGCCGCTGCTTGATGTGACGACAGCCGCCCGCCAATGCATGTCTTGCGTCGGCATGCTCAGCTTGCTCTCTCATCACACTCTGCATGCTGCGCACCCTCCAGATGGCCATCGCTTCCCCATGCCCAAGGACCACCTGCTGTACCTAGCACTACAGGCTGAGGGCCTTGCCCAGCTCACCTTCACACCTACATACCCAGGTAAGTTGGACGTAATAATAGGAGCTGTAGTGTCAGTGCGGCTGCCTGGCACAAATGGTACACTGCAGGCTGAGGGCCTTGCCCAGCTCACCTTCACACCCACATACCTGGGTAAGTGGGACGTGATAACAGTAGTAGCAGCAAGGTTGCCTGGCACAAATGATACACTGCCGGTGAGGGCTAAGCACAACAATTATTTCACCCAGATACCAGACCAGTGCACGGAGTCACAGCAGCTTCAGTGACAGCACGGGTGCCTGCATGCAGCTGGCACTTTTAGTGCTACTAGTATGCTGCGAATGAGGGCCTTGCCCAGCTTACCTTCACACCTACATAACCGGGTGGGAACAAGAATTGCACTGGTTCATAGGAGCTGTACCTTGCAGCAGAGGCGTTTGTTTGACTGGTATCACTAGTAGCTGGCATATGCAGCTGGTGAGCTCAAGGCCTCGCACAGAACACAGTATGCTCACAACCACACCTAGGTAACTTGCCCCTATTGTGTTCTCCGCATGCCTGCAGACGCAGCCACGTTGTGTCTTGCACATGACGCGCAGTACGTGCAGAGCTTCCTGGATGGCAGCATCTCACAGCAGCAGATGCGCAGCATTGGGCTGCCATGGTCGCAGCAGCTTGTGCAGCGCACACTGATCGGTACCGGCAGTGCAGTGCTAGCAGCGCGGCTGGCACTGCAGTATGGAGTGGCGTGCATGTGCAATGGTGGCACGCACCATGCACATCGGGCTCATGGGTCAGGTGGGGGTCACTGCTGCAGCAGGTGTCACATTGTGCAACAGCGGTATTAACTACTGAAATCGCCTCATCATGAATATGCAGTAGGCGGTGCTGCCTGATGCTCATAAAGACTCGATGCACTGGAAGCTTTGCGCTGGCAATCGTATGTGGCCGGCTTCTGCTGCTGTGGTCTGGATTTGTCCTGCAGTCTTCAAGCATACGTGCACATGGTATCCTGCTAGGGCCTACCGCCAAACGAATGCCCTGTCTTGCAGGCCAGCACATGCGTGGTCTGGCTGTAACAGCACACAGCTTTCACTGTTGCTGTATGACATGCTACTGACCAGTGCTGGTGTGCTGCTGACTTGTGCTGCAGGCTGGTGCATATTCAACGACCTTGCGGTTGCTGGCAAGGCAGCACAGCGGGATGCAGGCATAGGCCAGGTGCTGATGCTTGACCTGGATGTGCATCAGGGCGATGGCAGCGCAACCATCTTCGCTGGCAAGTAGTGAAGAATTGCTGCATGGTTGCAAATATGGCACACTGCTAGAGTGTTAGGCTGCTGTTCTTGTGCATGCAGAATCAAGGCAGCGCAACCATCTTCGCAGGCGAGTAACGAAGACACTGCTGCATGGTTTCAAAGATGGCACCCTGCAAGACTGATAGGCTGCTGTTGGTGTGCATCAGGGCGATGGCAGCGCAACCATCTTCGCAGGCAAGTAGTGAAGAAAATGCTGCATGGGTTCAAAAATGACACACTGCTAGAGTGTTAGACTGCTGTTGCTGTGCATCAGGGCGATGGCAGCGCAACCATCTTCACAGGCACGTAGTGAGGACACTCAGCATCTTCAAATGAACCAATCATAAACCATAGCATTAACGCCATCGGCCCCCCGCCCCACTGGAGAAGACACTATTGCTTGAATTGAATTGTGGCTACATACATTACACTACATGTCACATGCTCCGCTCACATTGGCTACATACATTAATTACACTACATGTCACATGCTCCGCTCACATTGGCTAC
>CADDIJ020001767.1:47540-82748 GCA_902809745.2 Tetradesmus lagerheimii | reverse complement strand
GGGTACCCCAGCTGGTGGAGCAAGTGGCTGTGAGAGCAGCAGTAGGTGCTTTTTGGGATGCACTTGCGGACTTTGCTGCTACGGCTAGGGTGCCGTCACGGTATAGAAATCGGCTGCTCACACAACAGCCTTTTATTGCCTGGCATACTGTGTTGCGTGGCAATGGTTTGTGTGTGGTGCGGCGGTGATGGCCTTCTTCTAACTGTGTGTACGTGCTTTCTCTGTGAGCTTCTGACACGCCAGAGCTAGCCGTCTTGCTTTGCAGGAGCTGTGAGTTGCCGTGTCGCTGCTGCAAAATGTAGTTGTGCGGCCCTTGCGGCAGCTGGCTTGTCCTCTGCTCTCTCTCCCTAGTTTGTCGCCTCAGACCGCCGCCTGCCAGGCTGTGTTGCTGCTGGTGGGTGATGTTCTGTGGGTTCAGCCCGCCCGCTACACTGCATAAAGTGCAGCTTGCTGTCACTGACACTGTTTACACTAGTCCTTTGTTGCCTTTGTTTAGCATCAACACTGCGTGTGCTGAGACTGACGGCTTTGCCTGCAAGGCCATATGTCAAGTTACACACACAGAGAGACTTTCTGGGGTGAGTCTCCTTGAGTGACAGCCTGTTTTGCTGAGTCATCTGCGACGTTCCAGATTTTCGGGTGTTCGTTGCAACGTAGTTGCCTGTGCACACCGTGTAACCCCTCTTCTTCGCTGACGTTAAACACGTGGCGCAGTGGTGATGACGGACGAACAGTGGCCGAAAGGTTGCAGGTTCGATTCTGAGCCTAAGCAGTATGTCTCTGGACTCAGGGATACAGTCGGCGAAAGCCGAAGGAAAGATGCTGCTAATGTCCTCGCGACTCTCCGCAGGACTCCGTCGATTGCTGGCTATATACACACCAGCCCTGCTAGGTATGCAGTCCACCGTATGGGGTGATTCCCACATGCTGCCTAGTAAGGGGTGTAAGGGTCTGGGTGGTCTACCTTACACCGAAAATAGAGAGAATAATCAGTCTGCTTTCCGCCTCCCCAGTGGGTGAGGCGCGGTTGCCGATGCCGACAGGTATGGCTTACAAGGATTGATTATTATTTATGCTGATGACATGCAGTGCTCTCAAAAGCCAGCACACTACTCACATTTACACATGTGCTGCCTTTGCGTCTGTATCAGCATTTTGCTGAGTCAGCGAAGCATGTTCAGCCTGCCCTCTACACTGGAAGATGTATGGACTGCTGTCACCAACACTGATTAGAATACTGCATTCATGCCCGAAGATTCTCAGAGTGCAGCCAAATTGCGTGTCGTAAGGAAGACGGTTATGCTAGCATAACCAATGTCATACCTTACGCACAGAGGTTTTTCTGGGGTTGAAACCTCAGAGTGGCAGCCCGAGCTGAGCTGCTTGCAGCTTCCTATTTTACCAGGTGTCTGTGGTGGCGTATGCCGCATGAACACACCGTGTAACCCCTCTATCTATCTAGCTGAATGCCCCCATGTGTAACAAACCCTACGGCTGAATACCTGGTGTCTGTGGTGGCGTATGCCGCATGAACACACCGTGTAACCCCTCTATCTATCTAATGCTGAATACCTGCGGATGCCTGCTTGCCATCGCCTTTGCGTGTTTTGGCGATGGGTTTGCGTGCCCTGCCGCCGTTGCGTCATGTGGGCAACGAGCCTTTGGACGTGGATGGTTTGTGCTGGGAGGCGCCGCTGTGGGCCAATCCTCTGTTTACAGTGGTACAGTCATGGCAATGGTTTGATCAACAGCGTCAGGTGGAGGTGGGCTTGGAACAGGTGGTGCCGTGTGGCCTGCTGGAGCTCCCTAAGCTACAGTGTTTGGATCAGGCAGTGTTGCTGTTGTCAGAACTTGAACGTGTCTGTGCCTTGCCAGGGCTTTCTGCTCAGCGCTCCGCTTATGAGCGCGAGATATGGGGCACGTGGCTGCGCAGTAGACCGCAGTATGGTGATCGGCAGCAGGCTCGGCGGCATGTGCAGCATTTGCTGTCGTTTGTGCCGTCTGTGTGGCATACTGCAGCACGCGCGCACCTGGCGGCTGCCCAAGCTGCCGGTACGAGCGTTGCACAATTATCCTCTGTTTCTCCTGTGGACATTTTGATTGCGCGCGAACAGTTGTGTGCTGATTTGGGTTGGCAGCGGCCAGGGGCAGACGGTTTTATACGTTTGGCTGATCTGCGGGTTGCTGATGCCACGAAGCTACAACGTCTTGCTGCGCTTGATGCCATTGCGCCCCGCCATGCTGCCTTTGTTACTCGGGTTAGAGCCCTGGATGCCCTGCCGATGGCAGTCAGCCTGCCTGCGGTGCAGTCGGTGTTGTCTCGTTGGTGGCAGGTGCGGGTGGCTAACGTGTACAAGGAAGCGGCGTGGCGCTTGGCTTTGGATGCATTCCCTACTGCTCAACGTATGCAGACTACTGCTGCGTGTGCAGCATGTTCTGCTGCAGGGCCTGGGGTGGAGCATCAGAAGAAGAAGAAGAATTTGTTACAAGCCACCATACCCCGGTGGAGGGCCGCGAGAACACGGAGCCAGTCTGGTCACCCTCCGCGACGCGCTTTTCAGCGCCTACGTCGCACTACTACCACCGCCGCCGCCAAGTATCTTCAGGCCTCGGCATTTTTCGACTGCGGCCCTGCCTGAGAAGAATTTGTTACAAGCCACCATACCCCGGTGGAGGGCCGCGAGAACACGGAGCCAGTCTGGTCACTCTCCGCGACGCGCTTTTCAGCGCCTACGTCGCACTACTACCACCGCCGCCGCCAAGTATCTTCAGGCCTCGGCATTTTTCGACTCAGCGCCGCCAGAAAGTTCGACCCGACCAGTAATCGAACCCCCGCCTCATGGATGGCAAACGAACGCCATACCACTACGCTAACCCACGTGTTTAACGTCCCGCCGGTGGAGCATCTTAATAATTTTTTTTTAATTTGTTACAAGCCACCATACCCCGGTGGAGGGCCGCGAGAACACGGAGCCAGTCTGGTCACCCTCCGCGACGCGCTTTTCAGCGCCTACGTCGCACTACTACCACCGCCGCCGCCAAGTATCTTCAGGCCTCGGCATTTTTCGACTCAGCGCCGCCAGAAAGTTCGACCCGACCAGGAATCGAACCCCCACCTCATGGATGGCAAACGAACGCCATACCACTACGCTAACCCACGTGTTTAACGTCCCGCCGGTGTTTATCTTAATAATTTTTTTTTTAATTTGTTACAAACCACCTTACCCGGTGGAGGGCCGCGGGAACCTGGAGCCAGTCGTACCCTCCGCGGCAGCCTTTTCAGCGCCACGTCGCTACCACCGCCGCCGCCAAGTATCTTCAGGCCTCGGCATTTTCGACTCAACGCCGCCAGAAAGTTCGATTCGTCAGAATCAGAACCTACTTATAAGATGGCAAACGGAACGCCATACCGCCACAGCAGCCGTGAACGGAGCATCAAGAGAATTTGTTACAAGCCACCATACCCCGGTGGAGGGCCGCGAGAACACGGAGCCAGTCTGGTCACCCTCCGCGACTCGCTTTTCAGCGCCTACGTCGCACTACTACCACCGCCGCCGCCAAGTATCTTCAGGCCTCGGCATTTTTCGACTCAGCGCCGCCAGAAAGTTCGACCCGACCAGGAATCGAACCCCCGCCTCATGGATGGCAAACGAACGCCATACCACTACGCTAACCCACGTGTTTAACGTCAAATACATTTTGAAGAAGAAGAGGGGTTACACGGTGTGCACAGGCAACTACGTTTAAACGAACACCCGAAAATCTGGAACGTCGCAGATGACTCAGCAAAACAGGCTGTCACTCAAGGAGACTCACCCCAGAAAGTCTCTCTGTGTGTGTAACTTGACATATGGCCTTGCAGGCAAAGCCGTCAGTCACAGCACACGCAGTGTTGATGCTAAACAAAGGCAACAAAGGACTAGTGTAAACAGTGTCAGTGACAGCAAGCTGCAATTTATGCAGTGTAGCGGGCGGGCTGAACCCACAGAACATCACCCACCAGCAGCAACACAGCCTGGCAGGCGGCGGTCTGAGGCGACAAACTAGGGAGAGAGAGCAGAGGACAAGCCAGCTGCTGCAAGGGCCGCACAACTACATTTTGCAGCAGCGACACGGCAACTCACAGCTCCTGCAAAGCAAGACAGCTAGCTCTGGCGTGTCAGAAGCTCACAGAGAAAGCACGTACACACAGTGAGAAGAAGGCCATCACCGCCGCACCACACACAAACCATTGCCACGCAACACAGTATGCCAGGCAATAAAAGGCTGCTGTGTGAGCAGCCGATTTCTATACCGTGACGGCACCCTAGCCGTAACAGCAAAGTCCGCAAGTGCATCCCAAAAAGCACCTACTGCTGCTCTCACAGCCACTTGCTCCACCAGCTGGGGTACCCCAAGGTCACTTGACACAGCCCACGCTGCCCTGCGGCCTTTCTCAAAAGCATGCAAATCAAATACATTGCATGGTGAACTTAAGGCCTCAACAAGGTGAACACAAAAACTTTTTACGTCCGGCGGGACGTTAAACACGTGGGTTAGCGTAGTGGTATGGCGTTCGTTTGCCATCCATGAGGCGGGGGTTCGATTCCTGGTCGGGTCGAACTTTCTGGCGGCGCTGAGTCGAAAAATGCCGAGGCCTGAAGATACTTGGCGGCGGCGGTGGTAGTAGTGCGACGTAGGCGCTGAAAAGCGCGTCGCGGAGGGTGACCAGACTGGCTCCGTGTTCTCGCGGCCCTCCACCGGGGTATGGTGGCTTGTAACAAATTCTTCAGAAAAAAAAATATGGATGGAACCTGGGGCCTGGCTTACGGCGGCTGCGTTTGTCCTTCCAAGCAGCAGCTGCCTGCAGGTCAGCCATGCAGCAGTGGCTGGTCTCTCAGCAGCCCCCAGCAGATGCGACAGCTGTTGTTACGCAGTGGTGGCCAGCCTTCAAACAGCAGTTGGCAGCAAAGATCGTGGAGCTCAACCGCCAAGCCAAGCAGCTGCAAACAGCACAGCCGCCAGCAGCACAGCATGCAGCAGCAGTTACAGCAGTACTGGCAGCGCATGTGCAGCTTGAGACCTGCAGCACTGCGGCGCTGCCAGCTACCCTGGCGTCTGTGGTACACGCTAGGACGCAGCTGGCTGAGCTGCAGCAGCAGCAGCAAGAAGAGCTGCAGCGCCAGCGCCGCCGCCAGCAGTGGGTGCATCAAGGCGAGTGGCCTGGCCCTGCCATGACGCGGATGCTAAAACCCCCCAAAGGAGCTACCTTCATCTCAGTTCTGCACGCCCCAGGCAGTGGTCATCTGGTGCGCGATGGTGTGAGTCTGGCCCGCATCATAGGTAGCCGGTATGCCGCCCTTACTGTGGCACCGCAGGTGCAGCAGACGGCCCGCCGAGCAGTCTTGCAAGCGGTGACGCAGCACTCTCAGCGGTTGGATGCAGCAGCAGCAGTCCGACTCGGTGACACTGCGGTAACGGTAGAGGAGGTGATAACAGCCATATCTCACACTGCCCCTGGGAAGGCACCTGGTCTAGATGGAATCCCTGGGAGTTCTTTAGACAATATCGTGTACAGTTTGCGCCTTTATTGGCGGCTTTGTATTCAGCTATTGGCGCAACGCAGCGTGTTCCAGATGGTTTTCTTGATGGTGTCATCTTGCCTATCTTGAAGCCTGGTGGTGACGCAGCTGACCCAGCTGCATTTCGGCCAATTCAATTGTTGAACTATGACTACAGAGTGCTGGCAAAGATCTTGGCTGATCGCTTGCTTGCGGTTGCAGGGGAGGTCGTGCACCCAGTGCAATCGGCGTTTCTGCAGCATAGGCACATTGGGGACAGCATTCGGTTGCTGCAGTTTCTGCCTGCGCTGCTGCATGAGGAGCAACGCATGGCGGTGGTTGTGTTCACGGATTTTGCCAAGGCTTACGTTACTGTTGATAGATCTTTGTTGTATGAGGTAGCAGCAGCTCTTGGCATAGGGGATGGCTTTGTGAGCTGGATGCGAGTGTTGTTGTCTGATACGTACACGTGTGCTACGGTGAATGGATTTTGCAGCCCGTTTATCGCTGTGATGCTGGGGTGCGCCAGGGCTGTCCCTTGGCCCCTCTGTTGTACCTGTTTGTGGGGCAAGCTTTGTTATGTTTTTTGAAGCAGCGAGGCATTGGTATTGTTGCAGCTAGCCAGCAGCTTGCGGCAGCGCAGTATGCTGATGATGCTGAGGTGTTTCTGCTCTCGCTAGCTGATGTCCCCACATTCATGTCATTCATGACAGATTTTGCTAAGGCCTCCGGCCAATGCCTCAACCCTACCAAAACGCGTTTATTGCATATCGGGCAACAGCAAGCTCAGGCTGCTGCGCCAGGTCGGGCTGCGCTTGCGGTGGGCACTATGCAAATTGTGGCTAAGGCAAAGTCATTGGGCGTGTTCTTTGATCAATGTGGCAAGAGCAGCGTTGACTGGGATGGCAGATTGACGAGTGTGCGCCACCGCATGCAGAACATCAGCCGCATCTCAAAACTGTCAGCTTTTGGAAGAGCCTTTGCCGCTAATGCTTATGCTTTATCAACCCTGTTGTATGCAGCTCAGTTTGCTGGTCACGTGCCTGCTGATGTGGCAGCAAGACTCACTAAATGGGCAGCAGCGCTTGTGGATGCTGGTTTGGGGCCTGACGACGATTTGCGAAGGGCTCCTGATGTTCCAGTGGATTGTTTGTCAGCGCATCCGAAGTGTGGAGGATTTGGCCTGCTGCCAATCCAGCACCATCTGCTGTCGCGGTGGGCATGTGAAGCGTTGCCTTTCTTGCAAGGTGGCACTGCACCTTGGGTAGCCGTGGCTTGCGAGTTATGGCCACGGTGGGCAGCAGCTACTGAGCCTTTCACGCGTGCTGCTAGCACCAGCCCTTGGGGTCTGATGCTGTGTAGACGTCATATTTTGTTTCCTTCTGCTCCTGCGGATTCATGCCTGCTTTCAGCGTTGCGTGCGTTGGCACTGGGGCTGCGGGCCCTGCCCCCCCTCCACCATGTTGGCGCCAACGCATTGGATGTGGATGATCTGTGTTGGCACGCACCGTTGTGGGCAAATCCTATTTTCACTGTGCCACAAGATTGGCAGTGGTTTGATCAACAACGGAGGGTTGTTGTTGGTCTTGAGAGTGTGGCTGCTTGTGGTCTGTTACAGCTGCCAAAGCTGCAGTCTCTTGGTCAGGCAGTGCTGCTCTCGTCAGAGCTGGCACGAGTGTGTGCCTTGCCTGGGCTGTTAGCTCAGCGGACAGCGTACGAGCGTGATATTTGGGGCCCCTGGCCTAACAGCAGGGCACAATATGCTGATAGGCAGCTGGCTGTTCAGCATGTGCAAGCGCTGTTGCAGCTGGTTCCTCAACTGTGGGTGGCTGCTGCGCGTGTTCACCTAATATCAGCTCGTGCTGCTGGTATGAGCATTGCGCAACTCTCTTCTATTACCCCTGATGACCTTTTATTGGCGCGTGAATCGTTGTGTGCTGATTTGGTCTGGCAGCGACCAGGCGGCGATGCCAATGCCGTTATTCGGTTGGCTGACCTGACTGTTGCCTTAGCTACGAAGCTACAACGCTTGCGTGCACTTGATGCTATTGCTCCCCGTCATGCGGCTTATTTGGATAGTGTTAGGACTCTGGATAGCCTCCCAGCGGGCACCCAGCTGCCAGCTGTGCGGTTGGTGCTGTCTCGTTGGTGGGGTGTTAGGGTGGCTAACACATACAAAGAGGCTGCGTGGCGCCTGGCCTTGAATGCCTTCCCTACAGCGCAGCAGATGCAGCTGGCTACGGGTTGTGCAGCTTGTTCAGTGGTTGGGCCGGGTGTGGAGCATCATTTCTGGACATGTCCTGTTGCGGTCGCTGTACGCACAGAGGTGGAAAGTCAGCTGCATGCATTCAACTTGTTGGCGGCAGGTGCAAGCCTGCCGTGCAGCGCCTTGTGGTTGGCATGTGCCCCTCACCGTGACATGCATCGGCTAGTGTGGGATATGGTATGTTTGGCAGTTATACATGCGTTTGAGCATGGCCGCAAGGTGGCTTGGGCGGTGTCTCATCAGTTGACTATCCCCGTGCTGGTAGAACAAGTAGCAGTGCGAGCGGCTGTTGGGTGTTTCTGGGATGCGCTTGCTGACTTTGCTGCTACGGCCCGGGTACCTCGTCGGCATAGGATTCAACTGCTCACGTGTCAGCCGTTCATTGCTTGGCACACAGTGTTGTGCGGCAATGGCTTACGTGTGGTTCGCAGATGACAGCCTGTGTATGCATGTATTTGCTTTCTTTTATTCATGCTCAACAACCATCTCCGCCAGAGGCGGCCAGTCCTTTTTTGGGGTGGATGTTGTGGGTCACTGCATAACTGCTGGAATGCAGAGATGTCACCCTCAGCAGCTGGTCGGCCCTCTGCTTGCATATTCCATCAGCTGCCTTGAGTCCGACCTGCTTTTCTTGAGCTAGTGTTAGACGCCCGAGCTCAGCCCGCCGCCTGTACTGCAAAATGTATAGATTGCAGTCACTGACACTGCTTAGACTACTGCTTTCATGATCAGATACCCTCTGATACACCAACATTGCGTGTGATGAGAAAGACGGTTGTGCTTGCACACCAAATGTCATGCCTCTCACACAGGGGCTGTCTTTTCTGGGGTTCAGCCTCCTTTTGAGTGACAGTCTGAGCTGAGCTGTTCGCAGCATCCTTTTTCTAGCTGGTGTCCGTTGCGGCGTAGCCGCTTGAACACACCCTGTAACCCCTCTTCCCCAAAAAATATGGATGGAACCCTTGCCGGTAAGCAGCTTCCTGCCATTGCTGTCCAGGCTGGTGGCTATGCCAGTGTCGTCAACATGTGGCCTGCAGCAGGATAACAGCAGCAGCAGCAGCAGCAGCAGAAGTGGTTGCAGGTGTTTGCTGACAAAGATGTCCAGAGTTCGGTTTAGGCCTGTGCAGGTGGTTTGCTAAGCAGTTTATGAATTGAAAAGCAGGAAGGGCCTGATGCATGTCATAATGCAGTGCTGCATCTTTGATGCATGCGGCGCTGCTAAGCAAGCCGTGAATCACAAGCCGTGAGTCACAAGCTGAAGAGCTGACCGGCTGCTAATTAGACGATAAGGCGCTGATCTTCTACTTAACGACGAATGATATTATGAACCTGTTTCAGCTCACCTTTCGGCTGCCACAGCAGCAATCTCCCTTAGGAACAGCGCCAACACCGCCAGTGCCAAGATGCAGACGGCTTTTGCCATGATGGATTTGAAGGCGTGAATGCTGTAAAACCACTGTTGTGTGCGGCTGTTGATATCCTCCTCAGCATGCTGTGTGCTATATACAGCACCAGGAGCGTGCTTCTTGCGTCAACGCCCGGCGACAGACTGACGAAATTCGGTCCGGGGCCGTCGTGGGACCTCCGCAAGCAACAAAATGCAATTGAAGAACCCAGAAGAGCATATATGAAAATATATGTATTACATTTATCCATCTGCGTGTGCTGTGGCAGAGGGCAAGCATGCTCAGCTGATCACTCGTGATCATCCCATCGCATCATGCCATGATGGCATGCGCATGCATGGCAAAACCTGATCAACTTACGAGGCGACGCCTCTCGCAGTCTGTGCAACGTAGGATACAAATCATAGCTCGCTCAGTTGTTACAAAAGCCTTACTAATACAATGCACCCAGGCCATGTACTGCTGGCACAACTGCCAGAAGCCAAATGCAGTGCACCTTGTGCATTGATTGTTACATCTGCACATGCTGGTGCACATACACGTACATGCGTTCGCTAGTACAAAACATATGTGCCACAACAATCCAGCCGCACACAGAAGCTTGAAGGCAGCAGTGCCAGTGCTGTATGCACATGCGAATGGCACTAATGCTTGGCCTGCCGACTGCAGCCCTCCCTACCATGCACAATCCTGCTGGTGTTGCGGTCTACCGACACGGTAAACCCTTGGCTTGTCGCAGCAGCACTTGCTGTAACCACTACTCTGCCTCCTCCTCCTCCACCTGCTGCTGCTGCTGCGTTTTTGGCGGGCTGTCAAACAGCGTTGCCACTGTATCACCCAGCAAGCATCCAACACTGGCTGCTGCTGCCACACCTTCGCTACTAAAGCTGCTGCTATTGCTGCTGCTGCTGCCCCCCTGTGACACAAAAGCACCCATGGGTCCTCCCATTGCATATGGGCTCCTAGGGCTGTTGCCACTAGGGCTTAGCATAGCCCCAGACCCTGGAGGGGTTAGGCAAGCCGTTCTCCTGCTGCAGCCAGTGGGTGGAAGGCCTGCAGCAGCTGAGTTCACAGTGAAGTTGGCGGTGCTGAAGCAGCTCCCGCTGAAGTTCACACCTGCTACGCTGTCAGCAGCAGCACCCAACCGGGCACAGCTTGCGCTGTTGTCACTGCTAGCACTGCAGGTTCTACTGCTGCTGCTGCTGCCGCCTTTGGGAAGTAACACAATCCTGCTGCTGCTGCTGCATGAGGTGTGTTGGGGGCTTGCAGGCAGCAGGACAGACAGCAGCGGCTTGCGTGACTGATGCATCTTCAGGGCGCTCTCCTGGCCTGCTCGCAGAGCTGCTGCACCTGCAGAAGCTGCGCTGCTGCTGCTGCTGCTGTCAGCATTAGCCATGGTGTCAACACTGTTTGATGCTGCAGCTGCTGCCCCTACGCAGACTGCGCTGCTGTCGCCATCGGTCGCTTTGGCTACCCCATGTGATGCACCCGCATCGCCGCTGCTGCTGCTGCTGCTGGCATCTACTGAGACGTTGTCAGCAGCACTGCTGGCAGCTGCAGGCGTGTCTGCTGCAGGTGTAACTGCTGTAGCCGCTGCTGCCTGCCCTGCTTTGCTTGCCACCTCTGCAGCTGTTATATAGTCAGCTGATGGTGCAGCAGCTGCCCCTGCTGGTCCTTGCACTGCTGCTGCTGCAGCACAGGGGCCAACCTTGCCTGCCAACTGAATGGCAGTAGCAAAGCCAGCAGTGTCACTGCTGCCACTGCTGCTGGTGGTATGTACTGCGAGCCCTCCAACAGCAGCAGCAGCAGCTGTTGCAGCAACAGACCCTGCCTGGCCTGCCGTCTCCAGAGCTGCAGCACAGCCAGCAGTCTCACTGCTGCTGCTGCTGCTGCTGCTCGCATCTACCACTAGCCCTCCAACAGCAGCAGCAGCAGCAGCAGGCCCTGCCTGACCTGCCATCTCCAGAGCCGCAGCACAGCCGGCCGTCCCACTGCTGCTGCTCCTGCCACTGCTGCTGGCATCTACTTTCAGCCCTCCAGCAGCAGCAGCAGCAGCAGGCCCTGCTTGGCCAGCCATCTGCAGAGCTGCAGCATAACCAGCAGTCTCACTGCTGCTGCTGCTGGTACCTACTGCTAGCCCTCCAGCAGCAGCAGCAGCAGCAGCAGCTGTTACAGCAGCAGGCCCTGCCTGGCCTGCCACTTCCATAGCTGCAGCATACCCAGCACTAGGCGCAATGCTACAGAAGCGCTTGCCCAGTGCAGCAGCTATCACTGCAGCTGCCTTCAGATCTGCTGCTTCTGCCACCTTCCGGGGTGGCTCAGCGGACCTCACACCTGTGCTGGGGCTGACACTCGTTTTGCTGGTACCCGCACATGGCAGCAGGCCTTTCCTGCTGCTGCTGCTGCTCTTGCTGGGGCTTATGCAAGGCAGCACGCATTTCTCGCTGCTGCTGCTGCTGCTGCTCTTGCTGGGGCTTCGGGCTTGCTGCTGCTGGCCAATGCCAGCAGGGGTGTTGATTGCTGCCTGCCACACCCAGTTGGCCCTGATGGTGGTGCCAGCTTGATCCACGGGTGATGTAGCAGCAGCAACGTCGGCTGCAAGATGCTGGCCAGCAGCAGCAGCTGCATAATGGTTGCCAGCAGCAGCTGCATCATCAATCGGGTGCTCTTCAGCAGGAGCAGCATCTGCAACACCTGCAGCTGCTGGGGATGCTGCTTGCATCAGCTCATCACATACATCTACAGCGAGCTGGCTAACAGGACCTGCACTGCTGCTGCTGGGGTCCTGTACATTGCATTCCACAGACTGCAGCACCGCGTCCCGCACTACCTCAGCAACAGCAGCTTCAACAGCAGCAGTAGTGGCAGGGGATTGCCTATCAGCACCTGCACTGCCATCATCAGGTGCTCCCGCAGCAGCAGCAGCAGCAGCTGCCAGACCTACTTCAGCACCGTCTGTGGAAGCTTCTGCATCTGTATCAGCAGTGACAGCAGCATCTGCGGTGCCACCTCTGGCTGCTGCTGCACTGGCAGTTGTGATTGCACAGTCAGCAGCACCAGTGTCCAGGTGGTAAGCAGGCTGCAGCTGCTGCTGCTGCTGCTGCTGCTCTGTGTGTGGTGCCACAAGCTGCACTTCAGTCACAACAGCATGTTGTGATAACCCACTGTGTTCTGCATGCTGCTGTAGCTCCTGCTGCTGCTGCTGCTGCTGTCGCCCCCTGACGTGCACAGGCGGCCTGTTGCTGCCACTGGTGCTGCTGCTGCTGCCGCCACTGCCAGCGCTGCTGCTGCCAGCCCCGGCAGAGGACCTAGATGCAAAGCACAGCACGCACTTGCGCACCTGAACAATGCCAGCAGCAGCAGCAGCAGTACTACTTTGGCTGCCCAGTGCTGTCGCCTCAGGAGCTGACTGACGCAACTCAACACTAGCACTGCTGCTGCTGCTGCTCAAGCCTGGCAGTCCCTGCAAGCCGCTGCTGTCATCCTCCATATCAAGCTTCCTGCGAGCATGAGGCTTTGCTGCTGCTGCTGCTGCTGCTGCTGTCATAACAGCTGGATCTGACCCGTCACCAGCTGTCTGTTCTCCCGCTTGCTCTGATGCCAACAATCCCCCAGAGTCTGCAGCATCTGCCGCCAACAAACATTCCGCTTCTGCCGCTGCAGCAGCAGCAGCAGCTGGCTCGCTGTCACTCTCCTGGACTGCTGACTCAGTCACAGATGCATCAGGAGTGTGGGCAGCTGCTGCTGCCAGCAGCAGTACATGTGTGCCAGCTGCGTCTAGAGCACCTAAGCCTTGCGTGCCTGACGCTGCAGGAGTCAGCAGCCTGGCATCAGCAGTATTGGCTTCCGCTTCTGCTGTTTGCTGCTCAGGTGCCTCTGCGAGTGATGCTTCCACTCCTGCTGCTCCTGCTGCTGCTGCTTGCTGTTGATGCAGTGCTGCTTGCTGCTGAGGTGCTGTGGCGAATGATGCATCAACTCCTACTGCTGCTGCTGCTGGCAGCTCAAACACTGCCGTCGCAACTTGCTCACGTGCCGCTGCCGCTGCTGCTGGCCGCGTACTTATCCACTGCTCATCGTCAGCTTGTGACGGCTGCTGCAGCAGGCCACCACTGTCCACTCCATCAAAAACAGCTTCGTTTGCTTCCACAACAGTTTCAGCCTCGGTTGTCAGGACTGCTGCTGCTGCTGCTGCACCTGTTGTTGTTCCTGCTGTTCCTGCTGCTGCTGCTGCGGCGGCTGCATTTGCTGAACCTGCTGCTGCACCCGTTGCTGTTGCATTTGCGCTGGCTGCTGCTGCCTGTTCTGCCGCGGATGCAGCGCCACGTGAAGCCAGCAGCGCTTCAAGTACGCCATTGCCACTGCTGCTGCTGTTACCACTGGTATCCTGCTGCTGCTGCTGCAGCTTCTGCAGGATTGCAGGTGGCATGCTTGACAGCCAATCTTGAAGCACCAGCTGCAGCTCACTTGGCAGCTCACCAGCTACAGCAGCAGCAGCAGCTTGATGTACATCTTGCTGTGGTGCTGCTCCCTCCTCCTGCTGTAGAACCACACTATCCTGCTGCTGCTGCTGCTGCTCCTCATCATCTGAACAGGTGGCAGCAGCAGCAGAGGCAGCAGTTTGTTCCGCTTGCTGCCGTTCTGCTGCTGCAATGCTGGCCCTGCGCTTAGCTAGCCAGGCCTGCAGCTCAGGCTCCATGCCATCTGTAGCACAGATTGCATTGTTTGGCTGCTGCTGCTGCATCAGTGCCTGCTGCATGCCAGGCTCCATGCCATCTGTAGCACAAACACTATTTGGCTGCTGCTGCTGCTGCTGCATCAGTCCCTGCTGCAAACGGTGCAGCTCAGGCTCCATGCTATCTGTAGCACAGACACTGTTTGGCTGCTGCTGTTGCTGCTGCTGCTGCATCAGTGCCTGCTGCAGCTCAGGCTCCATGCCATCTGCGTCACAGACACTGTTTTGCTGCTGTTGCTGCTGCTGCTGCATCAGCGCCTGATGCATGCCAGGCTCCATGCCATCTGTAGCACAGAAACTGTTTGGCTGTTGTTGCTGCTGCTGCTGCAGCAGCAGCAGTTCCTGATGCATGCCAGGCTCCATGCCATCAACATGCACCAGAGCACTCAGATGCTGCTGCTGCTGCTCCATTGCTTGCTGCTGCTGCTGCTGCTGAGCCACCTGTACTTGTGATGGACTGCTGCTGCTGCTGCTGCCGGTTGACGATTCGTCACTGCTGACGGAGGCGGCAGAGAACAGTGCTTTAGCAGCAGCAGGCCGTGGCGAAAGCACCGCTGCAGTTGCTGCTGCAGTCGCCATGGCACCAGCAATGGGAGACGCTAGGAACTCTGCGACAGGGGTGGCTTCTGCTGCTGGTCCTGAACCAGAATCTGTGCTCAGTGCAGCTGCTGCCACAGGGTGAGGCATTGAGCCTGCTGCTGCTGCTGCTGAAGATCCTACTGCTGCTGCTGCTGCTGCTGCTGCTGCTGCTGGAGACCCCAGTGCACCTGCCACAGCTGCTGCTGCTGCTGCTGGAGCTGCTGCAGGCTTTGCCAGTGGAGAGAACAGCAGAGAGCTGAAGCTATCCTTGGCAGTACTGCTAGCGCTGCCTGCCGGTTCAGCAGCAGCTGCAGCAGCTCGCAACCTCTCCCTCCAGTGTTGCAGCAACTCCTTTCCTTGCAGATTACTGCTGCCGCCGCTGCTGCTGCTGCTGCCAATAGCACTAGGTGCTGCTACTGCCTTGCTAGGGCTTAGGGCCTTCAGGCCTGCTGCTAATGCCGCAGACCGAGCAGCAGCTCCTGCAGCAGCTGCTGCTGCCGACGTGGCAGCAGCACCGACGCTTGCGCTGCTGCTGTTCTGCGCTGCTAGCAGCTGCCTCCAGCCGTCTAGAGATGGCAACTCCGGCAACACTCTCTGCTGCTGCTGCTGCTGCTGGGAGTGAGGCCGCTGCAGCAGCAGCTCTAGCTGCTGCTGCTGCCAACTACTGCTGCTGCTAGACCCTGCCGCTGCCTGCTGCTGCTGCTGCTGCAGGCCAGCAACAAACTTCCGGCTGGGTGATGACTGTGCATGTGACAGCGCGGGTGCATTGCCTTGCAGGCTCAGGTGCTGCCGCTGCTGCCGCCACTGCTGCAGCAAGTCACCTGGGGAGGATGCAGCGCCCGCTGCTGCTGCTGCTGTTGCTGCTGCTGCTGGGAATGATGAGATAGGCGTAGTGCCCAGCTGCTGACACTGCTGTTGCTGTTGGCCAGGCAGTGCAGCTGGTGTGCCAAACTCCTCCAGCAGTTGCCTCTGCCAATTATACAGCGGCACACATACAAAAGAGGCCAGATAAGAGAGCTCAAGCAGACAGCATGTACCAGACATGAAAGTAGCAGTGAAGATGCACATCTACACTATTACTGTCAAGCATACATCGACTGACGAAGGAACACTCTCGCTCAGCTCGCAATTGGACTGCTGCAGGACAGCACAAAAACAGGCAGGTTGCCAACACAGAGCACTGAAACACATGGCTACCACAGTTGAGAGCACCACGTCACTGTGCTGCATGTTGCAGCTCTTACATTCAAAGAGAGGGAAGCCACACATAGGCCATTTGCCTCTTGCTCACCAAGCGTTGCCGCCATGCGCTCGCAGCACTACCCTGCTGGCTGCTGCTGGTACTTGCAGCTGTATGAGGCAGCAATGGACCCCCTTGTAACCCTGCTGCTGCTGCTGCTGGTGTGCTGGCCAGCCTAATTGGACTCCTGCTGCTGCTGCTGGTAGTCGCTGCTGCTGCTACTGCTGTTGCTGCAGGCTTGTTTGCCAGCAGCCGCCTGCACCTCTCCAGCAGCTCCGCAGTCGCATCAGGATCCAACACAGATCCACTGAAGCTGCTGCTGCCTGCTGCTGCTGCTGGCGCCAGCAACGCTGCCGCCGATTGGCCAGACGCAGTTGCAGCAGCGGCACTATTTCCAGCACCAAACTCCTGCGGCACTGTGACGTCAGCAGGGGCTGCAGTTGCACCTGCCGCAGCACTGTACCTGTACAAGTTGCTCCTAGATTCGCCTGCTGCTGCTGCTGCTGTTGAGCTTTGCAAGTCTGCTTGCTTGACTGCCGCTGCTGCTCCTCCTACAGCGTGATGCGCTGCAGCAGCTGGCAATCTTTCTGCTGCTGGAGCTGCTGCTTCTGCTGGCTCTTCTGACAGCCAGGCAATGCCGGCCATATCCGTTTGCAGCTTTCCAGCTGGCTTATATCCAGCTGGCACACCCCCTGCACCTTCTGCAGCTGCTGCTGCTGCTGCTGGCCACCGCATGCTGCTCATGTTTGTGCGCAGCTCCCTAGGCAGGGCAGGCCCCTCACGGAAACGCCGTATCAGCTCAGACACATGCACCACGCGGCCAGGCCCAGCAGCAGCAGCAGCAGCAGCAGCATCGCCAGCTCCAGCAGCAGTTGGGAATGGCAGTTGCTGCAGGTTCGGTACCAAGCCAGATGCATTGGACTGGCCCCATACCTGCTGATGCTGCTGAGGTTGACTACTGAGTACAGTGATGTCAGGTGATTGACCAGCTGCGCCTTCTGCTGCTGCTGCTGCGGCAGCTGCCGTGCTTGTCCCTCCTGCTGCTGCTGCTGCTGCCCCAAGCCTACGTGCCTTCAGCCGCTGCAGCCGCTCCAATCGTGACGGAGCAGCAGCAGCACTAGCACCAGCTGCTGTTGGACCTAACCCTGCTGCTGCTGCTGCTTTGGTGCTACTTGCTGGTGGGCTGCGTGTCTGGCTGCTTTGTCCAGAAGTGGATGCACCGTGCCTACCACTGCTGCTGCTGCTGCTGCTGTCGCCCGGCCTGTTGCCCTGAGGGCTAGCAGCAGGTGATTGCGCCTCAGCCGAGATGGTCACAGTGCTGTGCGTCGCTGACCCAGCAGCGCGTGCAGCTGCGCGTGCTGCAGTGCGCATAAACGACAACTGCTGCTGCTGCTGCTGGGTTTGGCTTGCCGGGGAGGTGCTGCTGCCACTCCTTGCTGTTGTGGTCACAGCTGCCTTACGCCTCACACTGACCGCATTGCTGCTGCTGTTGCGGTTGCTGACCCCTCTGCTGCTGACTGCTGCGTCAGCTCCACGACCCTGCTTGCTAACAGCAGCAGCAGTAGTTGCCACTGTGGCTGCCGCAGGGTGGAGATTCCGTCCAACGCTCACGCCTGCTGTCACTGTGCCAAGCGTTTGCACAGCGCTGCCACCGGCTGCAAGCTGCGGTCGCCACTGCTGCTGGTGCGCTTCATCTGCAGTCCTGTAGGTGTCACCAAACGGCGCAACATCTGCAGATGCAGCATCTGCGTCCGCTGACGCCGTCTTGTACACATAGTGTCCTGCGGCATCTGCTGTATCTGCTGCGGTGATGCCATCTGTTACCGCTGACGCTGCAACTGCTGAAGATTGTGCAGACAAGCTGTGTTGGTCCTTCTGCAGCTGCTGCTGTTCCTGCAAGCTTGCCTGGCATGCTGCTGCCACTGATCCTGCTGCCGCTGGCCCTGCTGGTTGACTTTTACTCCTGCATAACATCACAACAGACGCCATGACCCAAGACCAAAAAGAATCCCCAAACAACCTCAGCCAGGGCACACCAGAAGGGATGACGCAAGAGACGGGGTTCAAAACATATACTCGTATAAGACAAGCAGTAGGCAGGCCAACAGACAGCCAGGCACAAGGGTGCAAGTGTGTGCAGCATGACCTGCAGGCTGACCCATCATCGCAACTTGAGGCAAGCAGGTCATGCAGGGCGACCAGAGGTCCGACAGCATATGCTGATGGTGCTGCAGTGCTGTTTGCATGCAGCATGGCTTGCAGGAAACGTTCAGATGCCAACATAGTGAAGCATACCACAGACTGGTACCTACAGGGCATGCTCCTGGGCTCCAAGTAGCTGCTGCTGCTGCTGCTGCTTGTGCGGTGCTTTGCCAAAGCCTTGCACACTGCACAGCAAGGTGCATCAAGTACTCCAAAAGCGTCAGGTGTAGCCAGCTTTCAACCAGCCAGTCAAGACCGGTCATACGCATGTCTTATTCCCATCTGAGCGTTTGTGCCAGTAGCCATACCTGCTTGTGACCCATTGAGGTTTGTGCTTGGCCACCACTGCCTTCTGTTGTTGACACAGCAGTGATGTGGTGTTCACATGGCTGGGTCCAGCTGCCACGCCGTTTGAAGCATCTTCTGACATCTATTTATCGATCATTCATAGGTTACGCGACCTGTGTGCCATAGCAAGCAACCGTAGCTGTCCATTCCACAGCAGTGTCAGCTGTCTGCCACGCGGCGCAGAGGATATCAGCTATCGCTCGTAGAAAATATGCATCTTGTTAATGAGCGATCGTAAAGTCAGTTCAGCCAGGAGCAGCATGGGGCCCATACGACGTAACATCCGGGACCTGACACTCTTGTCAGCTGGGGTTTCCAACTCAGCTGGTGTGCTTTCGATCCGTGCCGTTGCCAACGTGGTACCGTCCAGTTTACCGAACATCAAGTTACATGTGCTTCGCCTGGTCCTCTGCCAGTTGTCAAAGCTTGCTGCTGCTGCTGTCATTGCAACACTTCCATCAGTGCAACTGCAGCAGGTGCAGGCACCACTAGCTCCACTAGACGCACAATCTAATGGGCACAGAGGATGCAGCTGCAGCTGCTGGAGCAGATGCCCCAGCAGCAGCAGAAGGAGCCCAGCCTGCTGCTGCTGCCCCTGTCGCCATGAAACAGCGCAAGAACCGTGGCAACTTACGCAAGCGTGCTACAGAGGACGAAGCAGCAGCACCAGCAGAGGACGATCAAACAGCAGTAGTACGCAAGGCAAAGCAGCAGCGGGGAGAGCCTCTAGCTTTCAGCACAAAGAAGGACGGCCCGCAGGATGTAGCAGTTACATATGCCAGCACAGCAGCAGCACTTGCAGCTAGGGATGAGTCAGCAACTAGGGCTCTGGAGACAGAAACAGAGTTTGACCGGGATGCTAGGTGAGACTGTGCTGCTGTCAAGGCTTGCAGGAGAAGGTGGTAATGGTTTGTTGTGGTTGTCTCGCATGCTGCAGTTGCGCATGCATGAGGCAGTGATAGCACTTGCGTGCAAGTCTAAGTATGCGTGTAGCTGGTTATGCAGGCACATAGATGTATGCATGCATATGCATCAAGACACAAGCAACCGCAGCTTATACAGTGGCAAAGAGCAGAGCCAGCTGTAACTGTGGAAACGTGCAGCAGCCATGTTGCTGCACATCCCCATGCATGTCCATGCGCGGCTCGCACCAGGTCACACATTCCCATCCCCTCATTTGCTTATTTGAAATCCCATTCCAACGCGCAATACCCTCATTTGGCATACAGTTGCATGGGGCAGCGGGACCGGCTGCTAGCTGTCAGTGCAGCAGGGCCCGCGGCTGCTGATGGCAAGTACAGGGGCGCCAGCGCATAAGCACCAATCAAGCACCAATCACTCATCTGCCATGCGATTTATGCCTGCAGGTCGCAGCGGGAGCGGCTGCTGGCTGTCAGTGCGGCAGGGCTTGCTGCTGCTGATGGCAAGTACAGGGGCACAACTAGCAAGTACCAATCAAATCAACTACCATTCACTTATCTGCCATGCGATTGCTGTTTGCAGGGCGCAGCGGGAGGGGCTGCTGGCTGTCAGTGCAGCTGGCCCTGCTGCTGCTGATGGCAAGTACAGGGGCGCTAACGCTCAAGACAACAAATCACATCAATCACCAATCACGAAACCTGCCCTGCGAATGGTATTGTTGCAGGGCGCAGCGGGAGCGGCTGCTGGCTGTCAGTGCGGCAGGGCCTGCTGCTGCTGATGATGGCAAGTACAGTGGCACAACCAGCAAGTACCAATCAACCAACCACCAATCACTCATCTGCCATGCGGGTGTTACTGCTGCAGGGCACAGCGGGAGCGGCTGCTGGCTGTCAGTGCAGCAGGCCCTGCTGCTGCTGATGCCAAGTACAATGGCACAACCAGCAAGTACCAATCAACCAACTACCAAACACTCATCTGCCATGCGGGTGTTGCTTGCAGGGCGCAGCGGGAGCGGCTGCTGGCTGTCAGTGCAGCAGGCCCTGCAGCTGCAGACGGCAAGTACAGGGGCGCCAACGCATACGTGGACTACAAGCAAGGGCTGCGACGAGAGGGGCTGACAGTCGGCAGTGAGAAGGGCAGCGGCGCGTATGGGCCCCTGAGAGGCAACGTGTTTGTGCGCACGACTGCACGGTGAGTTTCTGGGCAGCAGTTTGGGCTAATGGTGGCGCGTGTTATGCCAAGGTGTCTACCACAGCGGGGCTGGTTGCAGGAAGGGATCAGCTGCATTGCAGGAGAGTGATGCAGCACGCTTTGTGTGACGGATTACAAGCAGGGGCTGCGGCGAGAGGGGCTAACGGTTGGCAGTGAGAAGGGCAGCGGCGCGTATGGGCCCCTGAGGGGCAACGTGTTTGTGCGCACGACTGCACGGTGAGTGTGTGGACAGCAGCTTGGGGTAAGGGTGGCGTGTGTTGTGCCGCATGTTGTGGGGTCTACCGCAGCGAGACTGGTTGTAGGGAGGGATCAGCTGCATTGCAGGAGAGAGATGCATGAAACCTGTATGATGCAGCACGGTTTGCACGTTGTGTAACAGACTACAAGCAGGGGCTGCGCCGAGAGGGGCTGATAGTGGGCAGTGAGAAGGGCAGCGGCGCGTATGGCCCCCTGAGAGGCAACGTGTTCGTGCGCACAACTGCACGGTGGGTTTGTGGGCAGCAGCTTGGGGTAATGGTGGCCCGTGTTATGCCAAGGTTTTGTTTGGCACAGCGGGTTTGGTTGCAGGAAAAGGTCAGCTGCATTGCAGGAGAGTGATGCTTGGAACCCGTATGATGCAGCATGGTCTGTGCAACGGATTACAAGCAGGGGCTGCGGTGAGAGGGGCTGACAGTCGGCAGTGAGAAGGGCAGCGGCGCGTATGGGCCCCTGAGAGGCAACGTGTTTGTGCGCACAACTGCACGGTGGGTGGGTGGGCAGCAGCTTGGGATAATGGTGGCACGTGTTATGCCAAGGTGTCTTTTACAGCAGGGCTGCCTTGCCAGAAGAGATCAGCTGCATTGCAGGGGGTTGGCGCAGCTCTAGGATGCAGCATGGTCTGTGTAACGGACAACAACGCCGCCTGACGACCACCTGCCAATCGCTCCTGCTGATGCCGCCGCTTCTTTGCAGGTTTGACTACCAGCCGGACATCTGCAAGGACTACAAGGAGACGGGGTTCTGCAGCTACGGCGACTCCTGCAAGTTCATGCACGACAGGGGAGACTACAAGAGCGGCTGGGAGCTGGAGGCGGTGAGTGCGCCCCACTGCAATGATTACACTCCACTGCAATCTATATGTGTTACATGTCATCGCCGTTGACGATATCGTGCGCGACAGGGGCGACCACAGTGAGTACAAGAGCGGCTGGGATCTGGAGGCGGTGAGTACTGTGCTACATATGCTCCGCTGCAACCTACTGGGTGTTACAGGGGTTGTCATTTCTCGGGAGCCTTCATGTCATGGCCGTTGACAAGATTCTGCGCGACAGGGGCGACTACAGAGCGGCCGGCAGCTTGAGGTGGTGAGTACAGTCACTGTCCAACCTTTGCTGGTTGTGTTCATTATGAGTGCGGTACGCTGATATTGTTGCCACGGTGTCACCCACTCGTTGCAGTTGCACAGCATGCTGACTTGAGCTACCATTGCTGAGCATGCAGCACGGCTGTTAAGCAAGAGAGCATGCTGTCGCAGCATTTGGCCTATCACATAGCACACTGACAGTTGCTTGGTATGCATTACTTGCAGGAATGGGAGGCTGAGCAGAAGCAAGTGGATGCAAAGCAAGCCATCATTGCAGTCTTGGCAGTTGATGGACACTGTTCTGTGCTTTGTTGTGCTTGCAGGAGTGGGAGGCTGAGCAGAGGCGGCAGCAAGAGGCCATGCTGTTGCAGCATTTGCCCTATTGCACAGCACACTGACAGTTGCCCTGTATGCATTGCTTGCAGGAGTGGGACACTGAGGAAATCATCCTTGCAGTCTTGCCAGGTCCTGCTTGTAGCTGCTGTAGTTTATGTACACTGTTATTTGCTCTGTTGCGCTTGTTGAAATGGGGAGCAGGACGTGCAGATTGCAAGGACAATGCAGCACTCACATGTCGTCCCATGTCTAGTTGTGCCTGCAGGAGTGGGAGGCTGAGCAGAAGCGGCGGCAAAAGACCAAGCTGTTGCAGCATTTGGCTTATCCCATGAGCGGAGTATCGGCTCGCTGGCTTGTGCTGGGCCCGGTTCCATCCCCAAAGATATTGTAATGTAGCATAGCACACTGACAGTTGCTTTCTATGCACTGCTTGCAGGAGTGGGAGGCTGAGCAGAAGCGGCGTCAAGAGGCGTTGTCCAAGGGCTGGGGCCCTGATGGGGAGGAGGAGGAGGAAGGAGGGCAGGAGGGGGAGCCTGATGACGACCTGCCCTTCGCATGCTACATCTGCAGGTAAGCAACACATTGCCAGGTTCTCAAAGATCATCTTAGATGCTTTCTCTGGGACGGCAGAGCTCCTCTGACCTTGACGCCGACAGCTTTTGATAGGTTGAGCTCCTGTGTGTGATTGGATGAGCAGCCATGTTGGGGCGGCAGTGCTGGGGCCCTGGTGGGGAGGAGGAGGAGGGTTGGCAAGGCAAATCCTATGATACCTGCCGTTCGCACGTCTGCTTCGTGTCTGCGACAGTCGCACTTCCAGTGTGAAAGTACAGCTTACCAACCAAAAGCTGCATGACGAGCTGCCCTTCATGTGTCTGGTTTGTGGTGTTGTGGCATGGCAGCAGCTGACTCAACGGATGGTCCAAGGTTAGTGGACTAGCATGCTGTGGTTCTAATGTGTAATGAGCTTTACATGGTAACAAGCTTCAACCTGTGCAGTGTTGTGTTGCTGAAGGCGCACTCCTCGCTGCTGCTGCTGCTGCTGCAGGAAGCCCTGGCAGGAGTGCAAGAGCGACCCTGTGGTGACCAAGTGCAGGCACTACTTCTGCGAGAGCTGCGCACTCAAGTGAGTTCAAATCCAAACAAAACAACTTGATAGGGAATCACCTGCTCAGCACATCCAGTTGCATGGCAGCCAGCTGCTCATCCCTAGACTTGATAGGTAATCTACTGTTCTGTTGCATGTGCCGACGCTTGCAGCGCACGATGTTGATATGCAATATATACCATGCATGTTGCCCATGTTGCTTCAGACACACTGCTAGCTGCTGTCAGCGGTGCAGCTGAGCTTGAGCACACGCACATGCTCGCATTTATGAAGGTGCAAACTTGTATGCACACATGTTGCATCCAGGTCTGACTGCCCTGCTGTTCACTCACTCTCGCCGCATCTTCTGTCGACTTGTGATTGCCGTGTGCAGGCGCAACACCAAAAACGGCAAGTGTGCAGCGTGTGAGCAGCCCACGCAGGGCATCTTCAACATCGCCACAGATATTCTCAAGAAGATGAAGAAGGCAAAAGACGCAGCACCAAAGGACGCAGCAGCAGCTGGAGAAGAGGGAGACTAGACGTGGCAGCAGCAGCGGCGGCGGCGGCAGCAGCAGCGGCGGCGGCGGCAGCAGCAGCAGCTGAAAATGTGTGCGTTTGAAGCCAGACACTGGTGCTACAACAGCTGCTGCTGCCGCAGCTGCCTCCAGAGTGTGCTGCAGAGGGGAGTTACTACTGCAGGCTGCACCTCACTGAAACATGTGAGCAGGTGCACCTGCTGCACTTTAGCTTTGGCAACAAGACCAGAATGCTTCCTGCGGGGCGGCCGCTGTAGTTGCCCACCGCTGCGCGTTGGCACCCTTGCTATGCAAGCTGAGCAGAAGTCGAAGAGACAGGGTTATGCACACGCAGCGTCAAAGGCAGCGCCCTGTTGGACTCATTAAGGCTATCAAAGACTGATTCTCATTGATACATACGGGTCAATCCTGTAATTGTGCACACACGTGGATACTTTCCGATTGTGTCCTCACGTAACCCTCTTTACCAACGCAGACGCCTCGGGCATCTCAGCAGTGCTGCAGAAGGTCGATCATTCGTATCTTCAGCACATGATTTTACTGATATAATCAGCAGTGTTTGATCACAGTACGCGAGTATGAAGGTCGACACAAAGTGTATCCACTCTGGAGAGCCGGAGCCCCGTATTCATGGAGCCGCTGTAATGCCTATCTTCCAGGTGAAACGCGGGTGTTTCATCTATTCTACATAAGCCTTGGCCAGCAGGAAGTCGCAGCACGCGCTCAAACTGCTGCTGCTGCTTCTCTGCTGCTGCTGTTGCTGCTGTTCTTTCTGCTGTGCATGACAACGAGCAGACGGCCACCTTCGCATTCACAGGTATAACATGTTGTGCTTCGTACTTCATCAAACATCCCCGCATCATTGTGGGTCATTACCCCATCACAGACCATATCTGCATGCAGGCCTGTGCATACAGGCCTGCGCAGGCCTGTCGGTTGACAATACTCGCTGCATGCATGGATCACAAGCTGGTGCAGCAGCTGAATGCAATCATACTCAGCATTTTTTGAAAACCAGTTCTGTCATTCAAAGCGCCCCATGTGTCAGCTATAGCAAGGCCTGCCATATATGTAAGTACTGTGCATGTGCATCACGTGCTTCACCACGCCATCAGCTGCAACACATGCATCACATGCACCTGCTGCGTTGCGCTGTGCTGCAAAACAACAGCTCAAACCTTCCTTGCAGGAGGCTCCTTGTCCCCTTTCACCAACCTGTGAAACGTCCTTGTCACGTGGGTGCAGGCCAAGAGGTGGGCTATGATGGCGTGCGCTACACGCGCTGCAATAACAACCCGTCACAGGAGGTGGTGGCTACTAAGCTGGCAGCACTAGAAGGTGAGCAGCGGGTGACATCCTGGGTGACTCTGCAAGTGACAATGATGATGACACTGTCGGTAACAAGCTGAGCTGCTGTGCAAGCTGGACAGTGGTGAGTTGTGTTGAATTAATTCAATTGAATCAGGAATTTTCCTAGGGTGGCACCCTGCGCTTGTCTGGCGTGGCTGCTAAGCTGGCAGCACGGGAAGGTATGCAGCCGTGACACTGCGGGTGACACTGCAAGGGACAGTGCGAGTGACACTGTGACTGACAATGTTAGTGATACTGTGAGTGACACTGTGAGTGTTCTAGCTGGACAGTTGTGCTGAGTTCGCCAATGGCGTGGCACCTGTGCGCTTGTCTCGCTGCCAGCGCTCAAATCTGGGCTTCATCGCACCCAGCAGATGCATACATCTCTGATGTGCAGTGTGTTGCGCAACTTGGTGATGGCATCACAAGGTGACCTGTTTTCGTTCATGCTATAGCTTGAATGGGTAACTTGATGCTGATGATGGTGACCTGTGTTGGGTTGCAGGCACCGAGGCGGCGCTGGTCCTTGCAAGCGGCATGGCAGCCATCAGCAGTACATTGCTCACGCTGCTCAAGGCAGGAGACCACATGCTCATACAGGTATGAGAATCACCGCTGATGCGGCCTGATCTTATCACAGCAGTCTCCAGTGACTTGCAGTTGTTCGCTGCTTGTGCCATGTTGAGTTTGCTGTCATGCTCATTGGGAGGGCATATTGGCGTGGTGCAGCTGCTGGCTGTTTCTGCTGAGCCATATGCACGCTGTCGACGCTGCTCCAAGCAGGAGATCACGTGCTCATTCAGGTGTGACCTGAGGTCAGGTGTAACTCACTGTTACATAACAACAGGCACATAGTATGAATCTGTTGGCTATGCAGCAGTGACAGCTGTGCGTGTCTGGACAGATGTGATAGACGTGCATCCTGATGTGTGAGGAGCAGGGGAAGCTGACTTGCATGTTTCAGTCAGCGAACACCTCGGATGCGGCTTCAATGCATTGCGTTCTGCTGTGTCAGCCTGCTCAATCTCCTGCTCTGCAGCGTGCCGCATACGGGGGCACCCATGATCTGGTGCACCACCAGCTGAAGGACACAGCTCACTGCATGTATGACATCCTGAGTTGCTGCACTGCGTTTTGTTGTGTCTGCCTGCTCAATCTTTTTTTTCGCAGCGCGCCGCATACGGCGGCACCTATGATCCGGTGCACCACCAGCTGAAGGACATAGCTCACTGCATGTATGACTGCCTGAGTTGCTGCACTGCGTTTTGTTGTGTCTGCCTGCTCAATCTTCTTTTTCGCAGCGCGCCGCATACGGCGGCACCTATGATCCGGTGCACCACCAGCTGAAGGACATAGCTCACTGCATGTATGACTGCCTGAGTTGCTGCACTGCGTTTTGTTGTGTCTGCCTGCTCAATCTTCTTTTTCGCAGCGCGCCGCATACGGCGGCACCTATGATCCGGTGCACCACCAGCTGAAGGACATAGCTCACTGCATGTATGACTGCCTGAGTTGCTGCACTGCGTTTTGTTGTGTCTGCCTGCACAACTGCTGCTCTGCAGCGCGCTGCATATGGAGGCACATATGATCTTGTGCACCACCAGCTGATGGACATAGATCACTGTTGCTGCATTGCTTCTTTTCATGTCTGCATGCTCATCCTTCTGTTTTGTATGTGGTGAGCGACACCGCAACAGGTGATGTGAGGAGAGCCCGATGCTGTATTGCACTTGTGTGTTGCACTGCAGCGGGCCGCATACGGAGGCACGTATGACCTGGTGCACCACCAGCTGAAAATCACAGCTTACTGCGTAGGACCGCCTGAGCTGCTGCATTGTGTTATTGCCTGCTCATCAACACAGTTATTGCCTGCTCATCTTCTTTTCTGCAGCGGGCAGCATACGGGGGCACCTATGATCTGGTGCACCACCAGTTGAAGGATTTGGGCATCAGTGCCACCATGATCGACATCGCAGCAGCAGCAGACAGCTGGGAGCCGCTGCTGCAGCAAAACACCAAGGTATGGTGCCAGCAGTGACTGCCAATCTGAAAGCTTGATGCCGCAATTCAGCAGACACGTGACGTGCAACAGAGTCAGCACTTGCTGCTGCAACGGGACCAGCAATTGTTGTTTTGTGCAGTTTGGATGTAAAAGCACACCGCCACACATTGTATGCTGCTGTGTTGCTCAGAACTTGCCGCAAGTGTGTGGCCTCCTTGCTCTTCCAGGGGTGTTGGCTGTTGCTGTTTGTTACGCTAAGTCGTTTATGTAACAGCCGCATCAACCAATTCATGGAAGCTCTCCACTTCTCAGCAGTTGTGCCTTGTTTTGTTGAGAAGTGCTGCATGGTGTCAGCAGGTGACCTGCTATATGCTGCTGTTGCGCCCCCTTGCAGGTCATCTACGTAGAAGCCATTAGCAACCCCCTCATGGAGGTTCCCTACCCACCAGCAGCAGCTGTGCATTGCCGTGCTTCATGGTGTGACAGCTCACCCCCGCTGCTATGTGCTGCTGTTGCCCCACCACAGGTCATCTACGTAGAAGCCATCAGCAACCCCCTCATGGAAGTGCCAGACCTACCCGCAGTCGTTGCGCCTTGCCGTGCAAGGAACTGCCTTATGGTTTGACCCCTCACCCCTGCTGCTATGTGCTGCTGTTGTGACTCTGCAGGTCATCTATGTAGAAGCCATCAGCAACCCCCTCATGGAAGTGCCAGACCTAACAGCAGTCGTTGTGCCTTGCCGTGCAAGGAAGTGCTTCATGGCGTGACACCTCACCTGCCTGCTAATTTTTTATGTGCTGCTGATTGTTGCGCCACTGCAGGTCATCTACGTAGAAGCCATCAGAAACTGACTGGTCGAATGCTCCACCTACCAGCAGCAGCTGCGCATTTTCGTGCTATGAAGTGCTTCATGGTGTGACATCTCACCTCGTTGCTATGTGCTGCTGATGCGTTACTGCAGGTCATCCATGTAGAAGCTATCAGTAGTGCACCTGTCTGCTAGCTCTCTGCTAGCTCTCTTGAGATGCTCCACCAGTGGAAATCTTGCCCTCTACTGCTTTTTGTTTCCCAGGTCATCTACGTAGAAGCCATCAGCAATCCCCTCATGGAAGTTCCCGACCTGCCAGCAGTCGTGGCATTCGCCAAGCAGCACAGCTTGACCAGTGTCATTGACGCCACCTTTGCAACACCCATAAACCTGCAGCCAGCGCTCAACCCCGGGTTTGATGTGGTGATTCACAGTGCAACAAAGTTTCTGAATGGGCATTCGGATCTCATTGCTGGAGTTGTGGCGGGCTCTGCAGAGATGGTCTCACAGGTAAGCTGACAACACGTAAATGTATAACTGATCAGAGTTACGGTGTATAACTGATCAGAGTTAGTGATGCCACCTTTGCGACACCCATGAACCTGCAGCCAGCGCTGAACCCGGGGTTTGATGTGGTCATCCACAGCGCAACAAAGTCCTTGAACGGGCATTCGGATCTGATTGCTGGAGTGGTTGCAGGATCAGCAGAGATGGTTTCACAGGTAGGCTGACAACACGGTTTGTAGACCTGATCAGAGTTGTTGACGCTACATTTGCAACGCACATAAACCTGCAGCCGGCGCTAAACCCGGGGTTTGATGTGGTCATCCACAGCGCAACAAAGTTCCTGAATGGGCACTCAGATCTGATTGCTGGAGTGGTTGCAGGGTCAGCAGAGATGGTTTCACAGGTAGGCTGACAACACGTAATGTATAGCTGATCAGATTTACTGATGCCACCTTTGCAAAACCCATAAACCTGCAGCCGGCGTTAAATCCGGGATTTGATGTGGTGATCCACAGTGCAACAAAGTTCTTGAATGGGCACTCGGATCTGATTGCTGGAGTTGTGGCAGGGTCAGCATAGATGGTCATACAGGTAATGTTACAACAACGTTTCATGTGTCTTATCACACTGCATTGCAGAAGGTTTGCTATGCGGCAGACAGTACGTTGTACTGGCTTCTGCTGTGGCTGATCATTGTTGTGGCTTGCATTGCAGATCAAGAGCAAAGCCAACCACTTGGGGGGCAGCTTGGACCCTCACGGCGCATTCCTGCTGCACAGAGGTGTCAAAACGCTGGCACTGCGAGTGGAGCGGCAGAATGCAAACGCGGCACTGCTGGCAGCAGCATTGGAAACGCACCCGCAGGTAAGGTGCTTTGCGTCTGGGCATGCGCTGCATCTTGCTGTGACATGCTTGCTGCCAGTGCTCTTCTGCCCTGTTGAGGAAAACTCACATTGCTGCGGTGCACTGTACAGCACCCGAGTGATTGCATGCATTCTCGCTGTTCTCTGGCCCTGATTACATCCTGTTGATTGCTGCGGTACTCATGTATCACTGCCCTCCTACCCTTTTATTGTCCCGTAGGTGGCTGCGGTGTTCTACCCTGGCCTGCCCTGCGCCCCAAGGTACGAGCTGGTTCAGGAGCTGTTCATCAACGGCGGTGCTGGTGGCATGCTGGCCTTTGAGCCATGTGGAGGCATGGAAGCTGCAGAGATGGTGCTCAAGGTGAGTTTCACTGCAACGTGCATTGCGCGTGGCTACAAGTTTCTACGTAGTTTCTATGTATACGCTATTGTCAGGGATTGGATCTGACAGAGGGCAGCAGGCAGGGCCGGAACATCAACCTCTTCTATGCTCCGTGACGCCCGCCTGCCCCCTACAATCATTGCGTGTGGACCATGTTCATCAAGGGGGTGCTGGCGGCATGCTGGCCTTTGAGCCCTGCGGCGGCATGGAAGCTGCAGAGATAGTGCTCAAGGTGAACTTAAGTGCAACGTGCATTGCGTTGGTGGAGCACGCCAGTGCCAGTGTAGCTGTTGTTTGGGTGGCAAAGCGCCTCAAATGCCTCAACCGTGTTGAGTTGAAGTGCTGCTGCTTTTGACAGGCTTGTATTTAAGTGTCTTTTGCGACACTGTTGCTTCAGCACCTGACACTTGGCATGATTGCAATTGCCGCCAGCCTACATGCACTGAGACGCTTGCCACGTGCGGCTCCCCCTGCACATGAGTCCCACACCTCTGGGCCTTCATGCCAGCTGGCTCTTTGTCCACCTCAACTAACACATAACACAGTGCTGTGCTGTGCTATGTTGCTCATTGCAGAACCTCAAGTTGGGCATGGTTGCTCCCAGCTTAGGTGGCGTTGAGACGCTCGTCACGCGGCCCTCAACTACAACACACGTAGGGCTCACCAGGGAGCAGCGCGAAGCGATAGGCATAGGGGAGGGGCTGATCCGCGTAGCTGTTGGTATCGAAGACGGCCAGGATTTGGTGGACGATTTTATGCAGGCTCTGGATGCGGCGGCAGCAGTAGCAGCAGCAATCAGCAAGGTGGAGTAGCTGTCATGAGTACATCCACCCAGGGGCAACCTATCATCCTTTGTACGTGCAGCAAGCCCTGAGGCTGAGCCCTGTTCAGCTGACGGTATGTTATCTGCTGTAAGTGGTGATCCCGAGAATATGTGCTTCAAAGCAGATATCCTCCGTATACGTAGCACAGATCTGTGCTCTACAGCAGGCGTTCATTGTTGTTCAATTCCGTGTGGCGCGACACTGTGCGCTTGAAGCGGCACTGGTACAGGAGTGCAACTATCACTTGTCAGCACAGCAGTCACGAGCAGACAGATTGTGCTGTTGGACGTGTCACCGTATGCCCCTCATGGGTCCAATGTTCGGGTTGCTGGAAGGCCGCACGAGCAGCAAGCGGCAGGGTAGCAACGTTTGTGAGGCTTGACGCAGTTTGTTGCACGTTATTTGAAATGCTTGTTGAGCGTCGTGCATCAAGCTCTGCGCATCCAATGTACAATGCTAAAGGTGCGGTCGCGCGATAAAGATTGCAAGGCATCAAATGACATCTGCTAGCCTGCCTTGAAGCAGCCTGCATGCAATGTACGCGAACGATCGTGCTTACTGGTAGTTGCCGAACGTCCGACGTCGGGGCGGCCCCATGGGCCACTGAGATGGCAGCAGTACCAACGTGACGTTGACAGTATCAAGGATTGCAGGACACCCGGGTTGCAGACGTTCCCACAACGAAGGTCCTCAGGATGCTGCCTGTAAAAGCATGCGGTGCCCACCAGAAGCTTGTAAAAGCAGCAGCATTCTAGTAACAAAGCAAGCAGAGACACCCGACCCGAGAAGCATGTACGGCTGTCACTGGCGGTAGCGCTCCATTTGCAGATCACGACGCGCATACATACTTGCGAGTCCAGGAGATCTCCTGGCTTTCTAGGAAGCCTGTTGTAAAGAATGTAGCGGTACTTGAAGGCGCATGAACGCAAGTAAAGCAGATAAACTCGTAACTGTTGTTACACCCACATGGCAATGGCAGTGAACATTGTACAATTGTTGCTACAACCAAGGCAATGCAACCAGCAAACCAACCAACCTCCTCGCAACAGCATAAGGCCCTTAAACCGCGTCAGACACGTCTACAGGCGCTTCAGCTTGTGATACACGCATAAAACCATTGTACAAACCCCTGAATTTTCATCATGACTGCGGTGCAACTGACATGCAGCACCAGTGGCGTCAACCAGCGTATGTCCTGCAGGCACTAGCGCAACAGGGACAATGTTTCCCTGCTGGTGCCCTACGGCACATGCATGTAAAAGTTATAGCAGCACCCAAGCAGCAAGGCATTCAGTGACACCCTTCCCCTGCATGCAAGGCTGCTCACTCACGCAAGGCTGCGCACGCAAGCAAGGCTGGCCTGACCCACTGTAATAAGCCGCTGACAGTCAATGTGTGCCTATGAAGGACTTGCACCCTGAGGAGCTCCCGTCAGCCTCCAAGATCCTGGTTTGGCGCTGTCGCGACCGCCCTGCTGGCAACTCCACCAACACAATCCACTGGACCAATTTGATGATGATGATGATGATGATGATGATGATGATGATGGTAATTTGATGATGATGATGGCGTGGTCCACACCAGTGTTCATCTAGCGGCCAGGATTGGTCCACTGGATTGTGTTGGTGGAGCTACCAGCAGGGCTGTCGTGACGAATTGGTTGGGGTGGGAGGGGTGCTGACAACGGCAGAACAACACAGCCGTTTCACAACTGCGCAGCATGCTGCTAGGACAGACAGCGCTGCTACAATTAGACCCACATGCATGTGCGCACAAGCCCAACTTCTACCTCGTATGATACTGATACCTGGGTGACACTAAGCCCAGAATGACAGGCAGGGAAGGGCCAGACCATGGGCGAGCTGCGTCAGTATGAGCAAAGCGGCACTATAAGCTGCACTGCCAACAGCGCTGCACACACACAGTGCTACACATGTCTGGTGGATGTTGCATGAAGCAGTTGGGAACACCAACATCCCACAGCCATTAAGCGACCCAAGGACTGCCAGCAGCTGTTGGCCCAAGCCTTGCATGCGACAGCAGCACACCTAGCGTGCAGCAACAGCAGCAGTGCCTGCACTGCTGCGTCGCACTGTAAGCTGCCAGCGGTTTGCCAGTAGCAAGATGCCTGCTAGCCAGCCAAAACAGCACAGGCCTGCTCAGTCTTTGGTATTTGTTCATCACTGCACACCTACCTAGGAAATGCACACACAGCAATCACCAACACACTGCCCTGGACCTATATACCTTGCATAGTCATCATAACCACCTCTCAACCCAAACGCAGCCTGCACACATCACAACGAAGCCTGAAAGCAGAGCAACACACACAAACAGAGCAGCTGTCCGCCCTGTGCAAGGCTGCCAGAAGCTATAAAATACAGGCACAAGCACACGCATGTCCATACAACCCAAAACCTTACATACCATGGCATAGAGTACAAGAACACACCAACACCAGCACAAAATCTCCCGCAGGACACACTCCCGTGCCTGCAGGACACATCGCTGATGTTAACTCTGGGAGATTCACAATGCACGTGCTCACAAGCATAGCACAGCAACACAATCACAGCACCGATGCAGATGCTGCTGCCGCGTTGCTGGCTTGCAGTGGGCTAAAGGGAAGAAGGTACACAGGGGGAGTACATCACATGCAGTGCAGGGGCGGCATTGCCATGCACTAAACTACACTATGCCTAGATAGACACACAACACAGGGCGTAAGTTGGCACGTATACACAGCACAGGAGGGACAGCTAGTACCATACAGCATGAAAGCACAGATAAGCTGTGTCCCAATATGTGCCACACCAACAAGCACTATCAACTACCAGAATAGACAAGACAGGCCTCCTGCAACGCACCAACAGCACAGCAGCACAGCTTGCGGCAGCTGCCAGAGTAAAGCGCTCTGCACTGCTGTGCGTCCAAATGCAACAGGTGCAAAGTTGAAAACGCGCAGTCACGTAGACACCACACCATCAGCAGTCCCTCGCTCGCGTCTCATGCCTAGAGGCAGGACAACGGGACAATGCAAGCACCCTCCAGCAAACACCGCTCCAGCTGCTGCAGAACACGGCTGCTGCAGCGACAGGCATGGCTGCAAAACACACATGAAACATAGCAAGATCGACGCTCCTGAGCTTGCTGCAGACTCGCCTTGCATCAATGCTGTACGACCTCCTTCTGCCGCTGTGCTGCAGGTTAAGGCCTGCCAGCCCTTCATTTCTGCTGCGGCAGCTGCTGCAACACTTCATTCAAAGTGCCTTACGGTCTGCTGTCTGTGACTGCTGCACCACCTTCTTGTACTCATCGCGCAGCATCAGCCCTGCCAGCCCTGCAAATCTGCTGCAGCAGCTGCCACAAGCCGCTCAAAGTGACTTGCGGTCTGCTGTCTGTGACTGCTGCACCACCTTTTTGTACTCATCGCGCAGGTGCGCTGCTTCCTCATAGCGGCCATCTGCAAGCGCTGACTCCATCGCCACTACCAGCCGCAGCAGCCTGTTGTGTGTCATCTCGTGCACAATGCTGCGCAGAGAGTGTAGGGGAACAGCAGCACGCAACAGCAGCAGGCACAATAAGTACAGTTGTTGAGAAACAACAGCCTGTTGTGAGTCATCTTGTGCACGATGCTGCGCAGAGAGTGTAGAGACAGAGCAGCACGCAACAGCAGCAGGCACAACAGTACAGTTGCTGAGAAACAACAGCCTGTCATGCGTCATCTCGTGCACGATACTGCAGCACTAGAAGCAAAAGCAAGCGGCGACCAGGGCGTCGTCCGAGGGCGCATTCAGATGTGCCTTTTGTCTCATGCAAAATACTGAAGAGTCACAATCATCAAGCGCAACGTCTGACAGACATACAGGGGCTGCAGGACAACGCAGCCATTCATGACCGCATAGATCCAAACGGGATATCTTGGACAAGGTCATGAGATATGTTGGACAGGGCTTTGCAACAAACGTCAAGAAAGCCAAGGACCGTTGCAGGTAGCTCTGCCCTGTTGTACATGCTAGTCTGTCGTGCAGCTGTCTGGTGCCTTGCCACAAATGCACACGCTCACGTTTCCTGGAACTGCTGCGCGTCCTTGAAACGTGCCTGCCCAACTGCAAGCTGCAACCTCCTGAGCATGCCAGATCATAGGAGCCGCCTACTCCATATTTGCTCACCTTTCCTTGAACTGCTGCGCCCTTGAAGCCCTCCTGCCTGACTACAAGCTGCAACCTCTTGATCCTGCCAGAGAAATCACAGGAGCTAGCTACTCCAAAGCTGCTCACCTTTTCTGGAACTGCTGCGCATCCTCAAAGCGCTCATCCTAGACAGCCAGCGCTTTTGTTTGTTTTTCAATGTTTCTGTCTTAATAATAATCAATCCTTGTAAGCCATACCTTTCGGCATCGGCAACCGCGCCTCACCCACTGGGGAGGCGGAAAGCAGACTGATTATTCTCTCTATTTTCGGTGTAAGGTAGACCACCCAGACCCTTACACCCCTTACTAGGCAGCATGTGGGAATCACCCATACGGTGGACTGCATACCTAGCAGGGCCGGTGTGTATATAGCCAGCAATCGACGGAGTCCTGCGGAGAGTCGCGAGGACATTAGCAGCATCCTTCCTTCGGCTTTCGCCGACTGTATCCCTGAGTCCAGAGACATACTGCTTAGGCTCAGAATCGAACCTGCAACCTTTCGGCCACTGTTCGTCCGTCATCACCACTGCGCC
>CADDIJ020001767.1:0-47440 GCA_902809745.2 Tetradesmus lagerheimii | reverse complement strand
ATCCGACCATGCAGCAAATGCAGCTATCATCAGTGGCCCGCTGCGTGAGATATACCAGCATCACCAGCAGCACCCCACCACAGGTCTCATGGTTTTAGGCGATTTTAACTTTGTCCCAGATACTACATTAGACCGCAGACACAGGGTGGATGCAGCACAGCAGCAGCAACAGCGACAGCAGAAGAACCCACAACCACAGCAGCAACAGCAGCAGCAGCAGCAGCATCCTCTGTCGCGGGACACTATACCAGCCGCAGCATGGACGCAGCATCTTCCGGGCCTGTGTGATGCCTGGCGCGACACGCACCCTGCGCGCATGGCTTTTACATATGTCAGAGCAGATGCAGCGTCACGTATTGATAGAATATATTGCTCGGCCACTCTGAAGCCGCAGCTGGTGGCTTGCCGCCATGAAGATAAATGTGCAGCTCTCAGCGACCATTCGCTTGTTATGGCACAGCTACAGCCGCGCGGGCCAGGCGTGCTGGGGCCTGGCTTACGGCGGCTGCGTTTGTCCTTCCAAGCAGCAGCTGCCTGCAGGTCAGCCATGCAGCGGTGGCTGGTCTCTCAGCAGCCCCCAGCAGATGCGACAGCTGTTGTTACGCGGTGGTGGCCAGCCTTCAAACAGCAGTTGGCAGCAAAGATCGTGGAGCTCAACCGCCAAGCCAAGCAGCTGCAAACAGCACAGCCGCCAGCAGCACAGCATGCAGCAGCAGTTACAGCAGTACTGGCAGCGCATGTGCAGCTTGAGACCTGCAGCACTGCGGCGCTGCCAGCTACCCTGGCGTCTGTGGTACACGCTAGGACGCAGCTGGCTGAGCTGCAGCAGCAGCAAGAAGAGCTGCAGCGCCAGCGCCGCCGCCAGCAGTGGGTGCATCAAGGCGAGCGGCCTGGCCCTGCCATGACGCGGATCCTAAACCCCCCAAAGGAGCTACTTTCATCTCAGGTCTGCACGCCCCAGGCAGTGGTCATCTGGTGCGCGATGGTGTGAGTCTGGCCCGCATCATAGGTAGCCGGTATGCCGCCCTTACTGTGGCGCCGCAGGTGCAGCAGACGGCCCGCCAAGCAGTCTCGCAAGCGGTGACGCAGCACTCTCAGCGGTTGGATGCAGCAGCAGCAGTCCGACTCGGTGACACTGCGGTAACGGTAGAGGAGGTGATAACAGCCATATCTCACACTGCCCCTGGGAAGTCACCTGGTCTAGATGGAATCCCTGGGGAGTTCTTTAGACAATATCGTGTACAGTTTGCGCCTTTATTGGCGGCTTTGTATTCAGCTATTGGCGCAACGCAGCGTGTTCCAGATGGTTTTCTTGATGGTGTCATCTTGCCTATCTAGAAGCCTGGTGGTGACGCAGCTGACCCAGCTGCATTTCGGCCAATTCAATTGTTGAACTATGACTATAGAGTGCTGGCAAAGATCTTGGCTGATCGCTTGCTTGCGGTTGCAGGGGAGGTCGTACACCCAGTGCAATCGGCGTTTCTGCAGCGTAGGCACATTGGGGACAGCATTCGGTTGCTGCAGTTTCTGCCTGCGCTGCTGCATGAGGAGCAACGCATGGCGGTGGTTGTGTTCACGGATTTTGCCAAGGCTTACGATACTGTTGATAGATCTTTGTTGTATGAGGTAGCAGCAGCTCTTGGCATAGGGGATGGCTTTGTGAGCTGGATGCGAGTGTTGTTGTCTGATACGTACACGTGTGCTGCGGTGAATGGATTTTGCAGCCCGTTTTATCGCTGTGATGCTGGGGTGCGCCAGGGCTGTCCCTTGGCCCCTCTGTTGTACCTGTTTGTGGGGCAAGCTTTGTTATGTTTTTTGAAGCAGCGAGGCATTGGTATTGTTGCAGCTAGCCAGCAGCTTGCGGCAGCGCAGTATGCTGATGATGCTGAGGTGTTTCTGCTCTCGCTAGCTGATGTCCCCACATTCATGTCATGCATGACAGATTTTGCTAAGGCCTCCGGCCAATGCCTCAACCCTACCAAAACGCGTTTATTGCATATCGGGCAACAGCAAGCTCAGGCTGCTGCGCCAGGTGGGGCTGCGCTTGCGGTGGGCACTATGCAAATTGTGGCTAAGGCAAAGTCATTGGGCGTGTTCTTTGATCAATGTGGCAAGAGCAGCGTTGACTGGGATGGCAGTTGACGAGTGTGCGGCACCGCATGCAGAACATCAGCCGCATCTCAAAACTGTCAGCTTTTGGAAGAGCCTTTGCCGCTAATGCTTATGCTTTATCAACCCTGTTGTATGCAGCTCAGTTTGCTGGTCACGTGCCTGCTGATGTGGCAGCAAAACTCACTAAATGGGCAGCAGCGCTTGTGGATGCTGGTTTGGGGCCTGACGACGATTTGCGAAGGGCTCCTGATGTTCCAGTGGATTGTTTGTCAGCGCATCCGAAGTGTGGAGGATTTGGCCTGCTGCCAATCCAGCACCACCTGCTGTCGCGGTGGGCATGTGAAGCGTTGCCTTTCTTGCAAGGTGGCACTGCACCTTGGGTAGCCGTGGCTCGCGAGTTATTGCCACGGTGGGCAGCAGCTACTGAGCCTTTCACGCGTGCTGCTAGCACCAGCCCTTGGGGTCTGATGCTGTGTAGACGTCATATTTTGTTTCCTTCTGCTCCTGCGGATTCATGCCTGCCTTCAGCGTTGCGTGCGCTGGCACTGGGGCTGCGGGCCCTGCCCCCCCTCCGCCATTTTGGCGCCAACGCATTGGATGTGGATGATCTGTGTTGGCACGCACCGCTGTGGGCAAATCCTATTTTCACTGTGCCACAAGATTGGCAGTGGTTTGATCATCAGCGGAGGGTTGTTGTTGGTCTTGAGAGTGTGGCTGCTTGTGGTCTGTTACAGCTGCCAAAGCTGCAGTCTCTTGGTCAGGCAGTGCTGCTCTCGTCAGAGCTGGCACGAGTGTGTGCCTTGCCTGGGCTGTTAGCTCAGCGGACAGCTTACGAGCGTGATATTTGGGGCCCCTGGCTTATCAGCAGGGCACAATATGCTGATAGGCAGCTGGCTGTTCAGCATGTGCAAGCGCTGTTGCAGCTGGTTCCTCAACTGTGGGTGGCTGCTGCGCGTGTTCACCTAATATCAGCTCGTGCTGCTGGTATGACCATTGCGCAACTCTCTTCTATTACCCCTGATGACCTTTTATTGGCGCGTGAATCGTTGTGTGCTGATTTGGGCTGGCAGCGACCAGGCGGCGATGCCAATGCCGTTATTCGGTTGGCTGACCTGACTGTTGCCTTAGCTACGAAGCTACAACGTTTGCGTGAACTTGATGCTATTGCTCCCCGTCATGCGGCTTATTTGGATAGTGTTAGGACTCTGGATAGCCTCCCAGCGGGCACCCAGCTGCCAGCTGTGCGGTTGGTGCTGTCTCGTTGGTGGGTGTTAGGGTGGCTAACACATACAAAGAGGCTGCGTGGCGCCTGGCCTTGAATGCCTTCCCTACAGCGCAGCGGATGCAGCTGGCTACGGGTTGTGCAGCTTATTCAGTGGTTGGGCCGGGTGTGGAGCATCATTTCTGGACATGTCCTGTTGCGGTCGCGGTACGCACAGAGGTGGAAAGTCAGCTGCATGCATTCAACTTGTTGGCGGTAGGTGCAAGCCTGCCGTGCAGCGCCTTGTGGTTGGCATGTGCCCCTCACCGTGACATGCATCGGCTAGTGTGGGATATGGTCTGTTTGGCAGTTATACATGCGTTTGAGCATGGCCGCAAGGTGGCTTGGGTGGTGTCTCATCAGTTGACTATCCCCGTGCTGGTAGAACAAGTAGCAGTGCGAGCGGCTGTTGGGTGTTTCTGGGATGCACTTGCTGACTTTGCTGCTACGGGCCGGGTACCTCGTCGGCATAGGATTCAACTGCTCACGTGTCAGCCGTTCATTGCTTGGCACACAGTGTTGTGCGGCAATGGCTTACGTGTGGTTCGCAGATGACAGCCTGCGTATGCATGTATTTGCTTGCTTTTATTCATGCTCAACAACCATCTCCGCCAGAGGCGGCCAGTCCTTTTTTTTGGGTGGATGTTGTGGGTCACTGCATAACTGCTGGAATGCAGAGATGTCACACCCTCAGCAGCTGGTCGGCCCTCTGCTTGCATATTCCATCAGCTGCCTTGAGTCCGACCTGCTTTTCTTGAGTTAGTGTTAGACGCCCGAGCTCAGCCCGCCGCCTGTACTGCAAAATGTATAGATTGCTGTCACTGACACTGCTTAGACTACTGCTTTCATGATCAGATAACCTCTGATACACCAACATTGCGTGTGATGAGAAAGACGGTTGTGCTTGCACACCAAATGTCATGCCTCTCACACAGGGGCTGTTTTTCTGGGGTTCAGCCTCCTTTTGAGTGACAGTCTGAGCTGAGCTGTTCGCAGCATCCTTTTTCTAGCTGGTGTCCGTTGCGGCGTAGCCGCTTGAACACACCCTGTAACCCCTCTTCTTCTTCTTCTTCTTCTTTGGTTGCATCTTGTGGCTTGCTATCGGGTTCTCATGATATGTGAGCTGAAAGAGGGGCAAGTGACTCGCTCTAGGGCGATAGCTTGCCCACCCCTGTAACAGACCTCTCTCTCTCTCTCTCTCGCCATGTTGCATGTCGTGTGTCACTGTGCTTGATTTTTCAGCTCTGTGTGTCGCATTGCGTGCTGCTATGCTTGCCAGCCATGAGGGTTGCAGAAGCAGTAGCACCTTAGTTTGCATGCCGCATGCAGTGTCTCCTGTCGGTCCCGCGTGCTCCTGCTTGCTGCAGTCTGGTGTGTACAGCGGTGCCTTGGTGCAATCATGCCAAACACCTATGGTAAGCAGCACCATTGTGCATCCCGCTTGCTGTTTGGACCATGCCTTCCCCTGTGCGTTTTGTGCCCTGTGCTTTGAGCACCCTGCTGCTTTTCGTGCTGCACTTCGCACATGCTGCACTGCATGTACTTGTTGGTTTATGGGGAGGTAGGGGCTGCAAGATGCCTCTGGAGTTTTACTTTGGTTGCATCTTGTGGCTTGCTATCGGGTTCTCATGATATGTGAGCTGAAAGAGGGGCAAGTGACTCGCTCTAGGGCGATAGCTTGCCCACCCCTGTAACAGACCTCTCTCTGGCCATCCAGTTTTGTCCGCACTGGGTGACACATTAAAATTAGCATAATGCGTAAATCGACTGGAGCGAAGGGGGCTGCGGGCCTCAAAACCTCAGCAGCAGCAGAAGCAGCAGCAGCAGGTCCACGCAGCGACAAAACAGCCAATCCGGCTGCAGAAGCAGCGGGCCAACAACAGCAGCACCTCAGAGCTTTCCGTAGCAAGGAATCAGTCCGATCTGAACGCCAGCCAGGCAGCAGTACAGCAGCAGTAGCAGCAGCGCTGCCCAAGCCAGCGGCGGCACAGACGGGTAGAACAGCACCAGCAGTAGCAGCAACAGCAGCTATGCGTGCTGGGAGTAAAAAGGCCGTACCGAATCTACGTAACAACCGGTACTTCGCCCTCTCTGATTGTCAGGATGAGGATATGCCGCTGGAGACAGCATCAGCAGCAGCAGCAGCAGCAGCAACGGCACCAGCAGCGGCAAATACAAGCGCTGCACCCGATCCAGTCTCTTTGGCAGCGGCGGATGCAGCAGCCAGCCCAGCAGCACTGAATGCGACAGTAATGGGTGCTGATTCAGCTGGCAATCAATCTCCTGTGAGTACTCCGGGCGCAGTAGCAGGACAGCCTGCTCCCCCACCAGCAGCACGCAGTGCAGCACCTCCACCACAGCGGCAGCAGCATAGGACACAGCAGCAGCCCCCAGCGCAGCAGCAACAGCAACAGCAGCAGCAGCAACGGCGGGGCAGGCAGCAGCTGCGGCAGCAGCAGCAACCACAGCAGCAGCAGCGGCGGCAACATCAGCAACAGCAGCCTGCAGGGAAGCCTGTTAGTGCACTGCCAGCGCAGCTAGACCTGGTGCTTTCTGTCGGTGCACCCGGCATGGTAGTGCTGCGTGTACGGCAGCGCTATGCGTCTGAGCCGCAACCTCATGAAGTGCAGGAGTTCCATAAGCTAGTCCATGAGCTAGCTGGGCAGGGGAGTGGCTTGGCAATGGGCACAGGCAACCTCCGCACAGAATACCGTGCTGAGCAGCGTCCAGATGGCAGTGGCGGCACCTACACAGCCTGCTACTTGGGCACTGACCTCATAGCTGACAGCATGGCAGAGGTGTGCAAACTGCTGGATCCGCAGACAGGGCAAGTGCTGGTAGGCAATGCCCTCTCACCCCTGAAAGCATGGATTGATAACGGCCCTGTCAGGGTGTTTGAGCTGGAAGGCGTGCAGGGCATTCAACCGGAGGTCTGGAAGGCAGCGATGGAGCAGCAGCAGCTGCCAGTGGTGAGTGCAGTGTGGGCTCAGGATGGCCAGGGCAGGGACCTGACAGGCAGGGTGCGGCTGGTCATTGCATGCACAGGGAGTGCACCCAGCGCGGTCAATGTCACACTGGCAGATGGCAGCCACCTGCATGTGGTCATGCGGGAGGTCTCTGGTCGCGTCAGCACAGACCTGGCAACCTGGCAGCAGCAGTTTCAAGCAGCCCGCCAGCGGCATGCACGCTGGGGACGGCCAGATCACTGGGAACCACAGCAGCAGCCTCATGATGAGGAGGATGCAGCAGCAGCAGCAGCAGCAGCAGCACCGCCAGCAGCGGCGGGGTCAGCAGCGGACCAGCCTGCAGTGCCAGCAACAGCACAGTCTGGGTCAACAGCCGTCCCACCAGCAACAGCAGCAACAGCACCAACTGCTGCTGCTACAGCAGCAGGGGGTGCGGCAACAGCAGTGCCACCAACACCAGTAGCAGTAGCCCCGGATGCTGTTGCTGCAGCAGTAGTGCTTGAGGCAGCAGCAGTGCCACCAACACCAGCAGCAGCAGCACCAGATGCTGCTGTTGCAGTAGCAGGGGGTGAGGCAGTAGCAGTGCCACCAGCACCAGCAGCAGCAGCACCAGATGCTGCTGCTGCAGCAGCAGTGGGTGGGGCAGCAGCAGTGCCACCAACACCATCAGCAGCGGCAGGAGCAGCAGAGAGTGCACCAGCGGCTGGGGAAAAGGCTGTGGCAGCGCCTACAGCACAGGCAGCTGATGAGCCAGCAGCAGGAACGGAGGCAGCCGGGGGCATGGCAGCAACAGACCTGCCAGCACAGCAGCAGCAGCAGCAGCAGCGGCAGCAGAGGACGTACCAGCGACCGGGGATGAGGCTGCAGCAGCGCATGCCACACTGGCAGATGATGTGCCGGCAGGGACAGCGGCAGCAGGGGTGGCAGTGGAGCGCCAGGCTGCAGCAGAGCCTGCCGCGCCTGAAGCAGCTGCAACTGCTGCTAGCGGGGACAATGCCACACAGCAGCAGCAACAGGAGCAGCAGCAGCAGCAGCAACAATTGCAGCTCCACCAACAGCAACAGCCACAGTGTGCCAACAACCCAACAACACCCAAACGGTCCCACCAGCAGCGGCAGCAGCAGTAACGCCTGCAGCCCCTGGCAGTGGCAGGTACTAAGCGCTCGAGTACGACACGCGCGCGCCCTCAGACCGGCCGCCCAGCGCAGAAGAAGTTTGCCACTGCAGTAGACGCACAGGTGGGTCCTGTCCCAACCTGTGCCCCCCCCTCTTACACCTTGTAATGTCCAGCGCAGCCACGCTGCGCCTGGGCTGCCACAATGTCAATGGGTTGGCGGCTAAGCTCGAAGGGTTGCTGGCCTTGTGGCAGACTCTACAGCTGGATGTGGTGGCGGCTGTTGACACCCATGTGGGCTTTGAGATGCGGGTGAGGCTGGATCAACAGTTGCATGCAGCAGGGTGGAAGGCTTTCTGGTGCATAGCTGTAGAGCAGACTGGTCGGCAGCGAGCAGGGGTGGCAGTGATCATCCGCAGCAGCCTGCTGGCCAGTGGCAAGCTTCAGGTCCGGGGGAGGCTATGCCGAACCCTGGGCATGGCCCCGGGCAAGGCAGGCTGCTGCGGGTTCCACTCAAGTGGGGCCGGCAGGCATTTGATGTTGTGGCAGCGTATTTTGATGCTTCCCAATACTCTAGGAATGTCTCCATGATCCAGAGCACCCTGCGGCACTGGCATCAGCAAGCGCCTGCGGGAGGCCTGGTGGTGATGGGTGACTTCAACTTTGTCCACAATACCCTTTTAGACCGGCGGCGTGTGCAGCAACAGCAGCCCCCTGACCAGCAGCAGCAGCAGCAGCAGCGGCAGCAGGAGGGCCAGCAGCAGCAGCAGCAGCAGCAGCAGCAGCAGGGCCAGGAGCGGGAGGATGTGGCGTCAGCGACACGAGACAGTGCCCCAGCAGCAGCGTGGCAGCAATGTTTGCCAGCCATGGTGGATGCATGGCGAGCAAAGTACCCTGCTCGCCGGGCCTTCACCTACATACACCCCGTTGGGGCGTCAAGGGTGGATAGGGTGTATGTCAGTGCAGAGATGCTGCCGCAGGTGATAACTTGCAGACATGCAGACAGGCTCCCGTCTGGTAGTGACCACAATCCTGTGGTCATGCAGATGGTGCCGCAGGGCCCTGGTGTTTTCGGTCCTGGTCTGCCCCGCTGGCGTCTTCAGTTTCTAGATGACACTTCATGCAAGGACCAGCTGGCAGAGTGGCTAACAACGCAGCAGGTGCCACAAACAGATGCTGCGGTGGTACAGTGGTGGCCTACTTTTAAGCAGCAACTGTTTGCCAAGGTATGCCAGTTGAACCAAGCTGCCAAACAACGGAGAGCAGGACAGAGTGCAGCACAGCAGCGTTCCACGGCAGCAGCAGCGCTGGCGGCAGCACACAGGGCAGTTGAAGTGTGTTCAGACGCTAACTTGCCAGCAGCTTTGCAGCAAGTGGTAGCTGCTCGCACGACTTTTGCCCGTATCCAGGCTGCAGATGAAGCTCATGCACGAGAGGTACGCAAACAGCAGTGGATGCACGCAGGGGAGCTTCCTGGGCCTGCTATGACTAGAATTCTGCGGCCCCCAAAGGCTGCAGGGTTCATAGCAGGTCTGCGTGAACCAAGGTCAGGACACTTGGTGGTTCATGGGACTATGCTTGCAGAAATTGTGGCTCGCAGGTATGCACAGATTAGCACTGCGCCATCAGTGCAACCTGCAGCACAGCAACAGGTCCTAACTGCAGTGTTTACCCTGTCCAACAAGTTGTCTGATGCGTGTGCTGAAGTGCTGGGGACACTACAGTTACGGCGGCTGAAGTGGAGCAGGCTATTCGTGGCACTGCTCCTGGCAAAGCCCCTGGGCTGGATGGTATGCCGGGTGAGCTCTTCAGACAGTTTAGGCAGCAACTCTCACCTATTTTGGCACGCCTGTATACTGCCATGGGGACAACAAACACGTGCCCGCTGGGTTTTTTGGATGGGGTGGTGATCCCTGTGTTGAAACCTGGTGGGGAAGTGGTGGATGTTGATTCTTATAGGCCTTTACAGATGTTGTGCTATGACTATCGACTATTAGCCAAAGTGATGGCCAATCGGCTGCTGACTGTTGCAGAGGCATTCATTGATCCTGCACAGTGCGCATTCCTGCATCGCAGACATATTGGTGACAGCATACGTTTGTTGCAATTGCTGCCTGCATGGCTCAAAGAAGAGCAGCGGTCGGCCATAGCAGCCTTTCTAGACTTCCGTAAGGCATATGATACCCTATCAAGGGAGTTCTTGTACTCTGTGGCAACTGCACTTGGTGTGGGGGATGGGTTTGTTGCTTGGATGAAATTGTTGCTTACTCACACTTACAGTTGTGCTGTTGTGAATGGGTTCAAGTCCTCATTTTATCAGTGCAGTGCGGGGGTGCGGCAAGGTTGCCCTTTGGCTCCCCTCATTTACCTTTTTATTGGACAAGCTTTGCTTTGTCATTTGCAGCAGGCAGGGGTTGGGGTCACGATTGGGGAAACCCGGGTGACAGCAACACAATATGCAGATGATGCCGAACCCTTGCTTGAGGGGGAGGCAGATGCTGGGCCGTTTGAGCAGCGCATGCATGTTTTTGGTGCCGCTTCCGGGCAGCATATGCAGCCCAGGAAGTCGCATTATCTGCGCATGGGCCACGCTGCTGATGCACAACTGCCCCCGCCACCAGGCACAGAACTTGGGGTTGTCGGCCAGGCGAAAAGCTTGGGGATTCTCTTTGGTGGTAGTGGGGTTGTTGGTGTGAATTGGGAGCAGAGGATGCAGGTTGTGCATGACAGGTTGCAGAGCATAAGTAAAATCCCCAACCTTTCAGCATTTGGTAGGGCATTTGCAGCTAATGCATATGCACTGTCCACTCTATTATATGGTGCACAGTTCACAGGCTCACTGCCACAGCAGCATGCTGACACTCTCCAAAGGTGGGTCTCAGCATTGGTGGATGCGGGGCTGGGGCCTGCAGGAGACCTACGCCGGCCGCCAGGCATTCCACAAGAATGCATGGCGGCACATCCTACGGAGGGTGGGTTCGGCCTGTTGCCTGTGCGTCAACACCTTCTAGCCCGATTAGCTGTGGAGGCAGTGCAACTGTTAGGGGAAGGGGAGACACCTTGGTTGGTTGTGGGCAGGTCACTAGTGGGTAAGTTGTTGAGATCAGCCCCTGATGCTGGGGTGTGGCAGTTTGCATTGTGCTCGCGGCAGTGGTTATTCCCTTCAGGGGCAGAGCAGCCTCTGCCGGCCCCATTGCGTTCTTTGGCAATAGGGTTGCGGGCGCTGCCCCCGTTAGAGCATGTGGATGGAGACATTTGGGATCCTGGTCCTTGGTGTTGGCATGCCCCTTTGTGGTCTAACCCGCTAGCTGTCTATAGAGAGTCGTGGGACTGGTTTGGGCAGCAGCGTGAGGTAGCCGTTGGTTTGGAATCTGTTGTGGCACCAGGCCTTTTGTCTCTGCCCAGGCTGCGTTCAGTTGGTGAGGCTGTGTGGTTATTGCATGAGTTGCACAGGGTTGATAGCTTGCCTGGGGAGCTGAGTGCTCGTCGGCATGCTTATGGCAGGGAGGTTCATGGCCCTTGGCTGCGAAGCCGAGGGCAGTATGCAGACAGGCAGTTGGCAATTGATCATGTGCAGCATCTGATTAACCTCTTGCCTCCTGGTTGGGTTGCAGCGGCGCGTGCAGAGTTGCAAGATTGTTTAGCTGCAGGCATCGCCCCACCTACTGTAGATGATGGTAGCTTGGCTTGGGTTAGGAGTAGGTTGTGTGCTGGGCTTGGATGGAGGTTAAGCAGTGGTAGTGTGGTGGTGCTAGCAAAGCTGACAGTCAAGGCGGCCACAAGGTTGCAATCTCTGCCTGCGCATGATGTTATCAGTGCTAGACATGCTGAGTTCACCTTGAAAGTGTTGAGTCTTGATGGTCAGCTGCCAGGTGGACCCCCTCCAGGGGGTACCCCAGCCGTTTGTGCTGTGTTGAAAAGGTGGTGGAAGCTGAAAGTGCCAAACACCTACAAGGAGACAGCATGGCGCCTAGCTCTGAATGCTTTCCCCACAGCGGCCCGCATGCAGTTGCCTTCGGCTGCATGTGTTGCGTGTGGTACAGCAGTGCCAGATGCAGGCCATCACTTTTGGCAGTGTACAGTAGCAGTTGCAATCCGTTCTGAAGTTGAGCATCAACTGGTGGCTGCAGGCATGCCCCCCAATGGTGGGCGTGTTGCGTGTTCTGCAGTGTGGCTGGGGTGTTTGCCTCATGTACGGATGCATAGGTTTGTGTGGGATATGGTGTGCTTGGCTGCCATTCATGCTATGAATATTGGCCGTTGTGCAGCGTGGTCTGTGTCTAGAGGTGTGCCTGCAGCTGATGTAGTTACTACAGTGGCTGTTAAAGCAGCCAAGGCAGCCTTTTGGAGTGCATTGGCTGAATTTGCGGCTACAGTACAAGTGCCTAGTTGGGCCAGAACAGCTGATTTGACACAGCAGCCTTTCATATCGTGGCATGTAGTGCTGCAGCAGGGCACTGGACTGAGGGTGGTCAGACGTTAGGTCCGGTCACTAGCTGCGGTCTTGCCTACACATTCCCTTTTTGCTGCTCACTGGTCCTGCCCCGTCCTACTTCCCTGCGTACGCTGCTACGGTGCTTGCAGTACTTCACGTACACAGGTGCCTAGCTGTACACGCTTTATCTGTCGAATCCCTTTGCTTCCTTATTTTCCGTGAGACCTTTTGATCTAATGTGCACACGCTTTTGGTGTGCCAGCCGTGGATGGGCGTATGCTCATGTCATTCACACCATCTGACTATCCACATGGTCATGTTGTGTGGCTAAGCGTAGGCGGGACGATGGGGCGATGCAAACAGTACCCGCTGCCTACTAGTCTACTGACATGGCACTGTGGGTGATCATGTTGGTTTGAGAGTGATCATGTCTTTGACCGCAGTGCCTATTGGTCTCACGTTTCTTAGCTTCGTGGTGAACAGTAGCGACGTAGTCGCGTTTTTTCACCTTGTAACATATTTCTTCTTATTTCTTCTTCTTCAACCCAGTCGCATTGCGTGCTGCTATGCTTGCCAGCCATGAGGGTTGCAGAAGCAGTAGCACCTTAGTTTGCATGCCACATGCAGTGTCTCCTGTCGGTCCCGCGTGCTCCTGCTTGCTGCAGTCTGGTGTGTACAGCGGTGCCTTGGTGCAATCATGCCAAACACCTATGGTAAGCAGCACCATTGTGCATCCCGCTTGCTGTTTGGACCATGCCTGCCTTCCCCTGTGCGTTTTGTGCCCTGTGCTTTGAGCACCCTGCTGCTTTTCGTGCTGCACTTCGCACATGCTGCACTGCATGTACTTGTTGGTTTATGGGGAGGTAGGGGCTGCAAGATGCCTCTGGAGTTTTACTTTGGTTGCATCTTGTGGCTTGCTATCGGGTTCTCATGATATGTGAGCTGAAAGAGGGGCAAGTGACTCGCTCTAGGGCGATAGCTTGCCCACCCCTGTAAAAGACCTCTCTCTTAACCCAGTACTAGTCGAGCCCAACCACGTTTAACTTCCGAGTTCTGATGGGATCGGGTGCTTTCGTGGTGGTATGAACGTAGCATATATGGATATATAAACCGACCGTAACAAGATAGTAACACTGTCATCAGAGCTAGCCGTCTTGCTTTGCAGGAGCTGTGAGTTGCCGTGTCGCTGCTGCAAAATGTAGTTGTGCGGCCCTTGCAGCAGCTGGCTTGTCCTCTGCTCTCTCTCCCTAGTTTGTCGCCTCAGACCGCCGCCTGCCAGGCTGTGTTGCTGCTGGTGGGTGATGTTCTGTGGATTCAGCCCGCCCGCTACACTGCATAAAGTGCAGCTTGCTGTCACTGACACTGTTTACACTAGTCCTTTGTTGCCTTTGTTTAGCATCAACACTGCGTGTGCTGTGACTGACGGCTTTGCCTGCAAGGCCATATGTCAAGTTACACACACAGAGATACTTTCTGGGGTGAGTCTCCTTGAGTGACAGCCTGTTTTGCTGAGTCATCTGCGACGTTCCAGATTTTCGGGTGTTCGTTGCAACGTAGTTGCCTGTGCACACCGTGTAACCCCTCTTCTTCTTCTAACACTGTCATCACACCAAGCACCATCCTCGGCTTACGTGTGGTTCGCAGATGACAGCCTGTGTATGCATGTATTTGCTTGCTTTTATTCATGCTCAACAACCATCTCCGCCAGAGGCGGCCAGTCCTTTTTTTTGGGTGGATGTTGTGGGTCACTGCATAACTGCTGGAATGCAGAGATGTCACACCCTCAGCAGCTGGTCGGCCCTCTGCTTGCATATTCCATCAGCTGCCTTGAGTCCGACCTGCTTTTCTTGAGCTAGTGTTAGACGCCCGAGCTCAGCCTGCCGCCTGTACTGCAAAATGTATAGATTGCTGTCACTGACACTGCTTAGACTACTGCTTTCATGATCAGATACCCTCTGATACACCAACATTGCGTGTGATGAGAAAGACGGTTGTGCTTGCACACCAAATGTCATGCCTCTCACACAGGGGCTGTTTTTCTGGGGTTCAGCCTCCTTTTGAGTGACAGTCTGAGCTGAGCTGTTCGCAGCATCCTTTTTCTAGCTGGTGTCCGTTGCGGCGTAGCCGCTTGAACACACCCTGTAACCCCTCTTCTTCTTCTCTAACACTGTCATAGCCGTCTTGCTTTGCAGGAGCTGTGAGTTGCCGTGTCGCTGCTGCAAAATGTAGTTGTGCGGCCCTTGCAGCAGCTGGCTTGTCCTCTGCTCTCTCTCCCTAGTTTGTCGCCTCAGACCGCCGCCTGCCAGGCTGTGTTGCTGCTGGTGGGTGATGTTCTGTGGATTCAGCCCGCCCGCTACACTGCATAAAGTGCAGCTTGCTGTCACTGACACTGTTTACACTAGTCCTTTGTTGCCTTTGTTTAGCATCAACACTGCGTGTGCTGTGACTGACGGCTTTGCCTGCAAGGCCATATGTCAAGTTACACACACAGAGATACTTTCTGGGGTGAGTCTCCTTGAGTGACAGCCTGTTTTGCTGAGTCATCTGCGACGTTCCAGATTTTCGGGTGTTCGTTGCAACGTAGTTGCCTGTGCACACCGTGTAACCCCTCTTCTTCTTCAACACTGTCATAACATATTTACCTGTGAGCTCGCCCAGCTGCACCTTGCCGTCCTTGAGCTTGGTGTTCATCACCTTCATCCACCACGGCCAGTCGAGCCTGCAGCAGCAGCAGCAGCAAGCCAGGCAGCAGCAAGCCAGGCAGGTGCAAACAAAATGGGGTTTTGGTGAGAAGGGTTACTATCTCCAACTCCTGCTGTGTACATTGCTTCACAGCAGGTGGCTGTGCAACCATATGAGCTGGTCCCATGCACTTGACGCATGCCACCTACGGCATCAACCAGCATGCACTTCGCAGGGCAACACGCGCACTCCTGGGCCTTAGCCTCGCTGGCGCCATGCATTTGCTGCATGCCACCCACGGCTTCAACTGCCACGCAGTTCAGACACCCAGCGCGCCTCACTCCACTCACCCCTGGGCCTTAGCCTCATTCGTGTACGGGCTTGCAAAATCCTCGTCTGCTGCGTGGCGCCGTGCCAGGCGAGCAATCTTGTCTGCCGCTGCGTCCACACCCTCTGCACTGCTGGGCAGCAGTGGCAGGATCTCCTTGGCATACACATTGTCCCACAGCCCGTCACTGCCTGCAGGTGTAGGTCAAGCAGCAGCAGCAGCAGCCGTGAATGCACGGACATCAGGGTTGGGTGGCTTGAAATGCAAGACAGCAGCGGCAGGATCTCCTTGGTATACACGTTGTCCCACAGCCCGTCACTGCCTGCAGGTTAAATCAAGCAGCAGCAGCAGCAGCAGCAGCGCAGCAGCAGTAGCTTCTCACGATGCTGCTCAAAAGCCTGCTGCGGCAGCTGCTGCTGCCTTTGCTGCCGGCGATTGCTGTCCCTTGAGATCAAAACAACACACCACCAGCCCCACCTGCGACCACGATGTCTGCCGGCTGCACAGGCAGGTGGAAGATCTCAGCGTCATCAACGCCCTTCTGCGCATCAATACCATCCAGCCCTAACCCCAACCACGAACACACACTGCCTGGAACACACCCTAAAACCCGAAGCCCCACCTGCCACCACAATGCCTCCTGGCTGCACAGGCAGGTGGAGCATCTCAGCATCTTCAATGCCCCTCTCCGCATCAATACCATCCAGCCCTAACCCCAACCACCACACACTACCCGGAACACACACTAAACCCTAAAGCCCCACCTGCCACCACGATGTCTCCTGGCTGCACAGGCAGGTGAAATACCTCAGCATAAGATATTTCAGCGCCCGCCACTGGCATACGTATGCGCAACACCTAAAGCACCATCTGCCACCACAATGTCTCCTGGCTGCACAAGCAGGTGGAACACCTCAGCGTCATCTGCGCCCTTGCTGGCATCCTCACCATCCAGCCCTTAACCCAGCTACTGGCATACACTAAATCCTGAAGCCCCACCCTCCCGCTACTGGCATACACTTAAACACAAAAGCCCCACCTGCCACCACCATGTCTCCCGGCTGCACAGGCAGGTGGAAGATCTCAGCGTCATCTGCGCCCTTGCTGGCATCCTCACCATCCAGCCCTTAACCCAGCTACTGGCATACACTAAATCCTGAAGCCCCACCCTCCCGCTACTGGCATACACTTAAACACAAAAGCCCCACCTGCCACCACCATGTCTCCCGGCTGCACAGGCAGGTGGAAGATCTCAGCGTCATCAGCAGTGTCTGTGCCGTCCACACACTCCAGCGCTGAACCCAGCTACTGGCATAATCTAAAACTCCAAGCCCCACCTGCCACCACAATGTCTCCCGGCTGCACAGGCAGGTGGAAGATCTCAGCGTCATCAGCAGTGTCTGTGCCGTCCACAAACTCCAGTGCTGAACCCAGCTACTGGCATAATCTTAAACTCCAAGCCCCACCTGCCGCCACGATGTCTCCTGGCTGCACAGGCAGGTGGAAGATCTCCGCGTCATCAACACCCCTCTCCGCATCAATACCATCCAGCGCTAAATCCAGCCACTGGCACACACTAGACCTAAAGCCCCACCTGCTACCACGATGTCTCCTGGCTGCACAGGCAGGTGAAGATTTCAGCGTCATCAGCACTCCTCTTGACGCCAAGAGAATCAACACCATCCAGCCCTAAACCCAGCTACTGGCATACACTACATCCTAAACCCTCACCTGCCACCACGATGTCTCCCGGCTGCACAGGCAGCTGAAATACCTCAGCATCATCAACACCCCTCCCCACATCACCCCCCGCTACTGGCATACACTAAAACCTAAAGCCCCACCTGCCACCACGATGTCTCTCGGCTGCACAGGCAGGTGGAACACCTCAGCGTCATCAACAACCCCCTTCTTGGCAACAACACCATCCGATCCTAAACCCAGCTAACAACACACAATAAAACCTAAAGCCCCACCTGCCACCACGATGTCTCCCGGCTGCACAGGCAGGTGGAAGAACTCAGCATCATCAGCACCCCTCTCTGCATCAACACCATCCAGCCCTAAACCCAGCTAATAACACACACTAAACACCTAAAGCTCCACCTGCCACAACGATGTCTCCTGACTGCACAGGCAGGTGGAACACCTCAGCATCTTCAGCAGCAACAACATCCAGCCCTAAACCCAGCTACTGGCATACACAAAACCTAAAGCCCCACCTGCCACCACGATGTCTCCCGGCTGTACAGGCAGGTGCAACACCTCAGCATATTCAGCGCCCGTCTTGGCATCAATACCATCCAGCCCTATACCCAATAGCGAACACACACCACCCGGAACACACCCTAAAACCTGCAGCCCCACCTGCCACCACGATGTCTCCCGGCTGCACAGGCAGGTGGAAGATCTCAGCGTCATCAGCAGTGTCTGTGCCGTCCACAAACTCCGGGTACGCGCCAAACTGCAGCGGGCAGTCGAAGAAGTGCTGCTTGGGGCTGCTGCGCATTGCAATCTTGCCATTGCGAACCACAATGAAGCCGCTGTCGCCCTGCACAGCACAACAACGACGTGCACACACAGCACAGCATGGTATCAGTAGTTCAGAACAACGGAAGCACCATAATAATGCCGCTGTCTCCCTGCGCGGCATAATAACAACGCAGACGGACAATTTTGTCAGAAACAAGAAGTGCTGCTTGGGGCCGCTGCGAACCACAATGAAGCCGCTGTCACCCTGCAAAGCAGAATGAGATGTGGACACACACTATTTTGTCAGTAACAAGGTGAGCAGCTTTGCTAAGGTGAGGTGTGCTGCTTGGGGCTGCTGCGCATTGCGATCTCGCCGTTGCGCACCACAATGAAGCCGCTGTCTCCCTACTCAGCAGAACACGGCAGCAGAACACGGGTGTGCACAGCAGAGGATGGTATCAGTGGTTTGGTACCAGAGAATCAGCAGAGCGCACCACAATGAAGCCGCTGTCACCCTGCACAGCAGAGGGACAATGCAGACAAACCAATTTGTGAGTAACCAGGTGAGCGTTGGTAGAGTGCAGTGTACTGGTTGGGGCTGCTGCGCATTGCAATCTCGCCGTTGCGCACCACAATGAAGCCGCTGTCTCCCTGCACAGCAGAGAAAGCACAGCAGAGATACAATGCAGACGGACAGTTTGTGAGTAACAGGGAAGTGCTGCTTGGGGCTGCTGCGCACGACGATGAAGCCACTGCCACCCTGCACAGCAGAATGACAACGCAGACGGACAATCTTGTCAGTAACAAGAAGTGCTGCTTGGGGCTGCTGCGCATTGGGATCTCGCCGTTGCGCACCACAATGAAGCCACTGTCGCCCTGCACAGCACAGGCACAGACACAATGCAGACAGCTTTGTCAGCAACAAGTTGAGTAGCGTTGAAGAGTGGGTTGTTCTGCTTGGGGCTGCTGCGCATTGCGATCTCGCCGCTGCGCACCACAATGAAGCCACTGTCACCCTGCACAGCAGAACAAGAGTGACACAGCACAGGATGGTATCAGTGGTTTGAAACAAGGAAAGCATAACAGGAGACGCAGCAGAGCGCACCACAATGAAGGACTGCCGCCCTGCACAGCAGAATAACAACGTAGACAGACAGGTTTGTAAGTAACAGGGAAATGCTGCTTGAGGCTGCTGCGCATTGCGATCTCGCCGTTGCGCACCACAATGAAGCCGCTGTCTCCCTGCACAGCAGAACGATGATGTGGACAGACATTGTTTTGTGAGTATTAGAAAGTGAGTAACAAGAAGTGCTGCTTGGGGCTGCTGCGCATTGCGATCTAGCCGTTGCGAACCACAATGAAGCCGCTGTCGCCCTGCACGGCAGAACAAGTGAAGCAGCAGCTGTCATCAGTGGTTCCTTGGAACATTGGGGAAGCAGGTGGGCTGGACAGTAAGTTGTTGGCTGCTGCGCAGTATCATCTCGCACCTTGAATGCGAGCAGCATGCAGCAGATACAAGCGAATAAGCATTTAAGACAAGAGAAATTGACAGCACTGATGCATGCCCTGCTCAGCGTTGCTGCAGACTGCGGTCTTTTGATCTAGGTTTAACACCCAAACCGCGGCAGCTGAACGCCCAGCACTCACCAGGTTAGCTGCGATCAGCGCCTTCTGCTCCGGGCACAACTGCACCACACATGCGGTAGCTGAGCCAGCCTTCTTCGTCAGCTTGTGTGCTGTGTCAAGTGCTGCCCGGGGGTCAACCACAACAGCAGGCGAATCTGTGCTTGACAGCGGTGTGCAACCGCCATCCATGCTGCTCATGCTTGCGCATGCGCTTTCGACGCTGCTGCTTGCCACTGCGCGAGTGTCTGCGCCTTCGATGTATGCGCAGGCCACGCGCATGAGTGTGCGGGAGTATTCGGCAGGGTTCACGCCAGATTCGGCCCAGCCACCCACACCTGAAGGGAAGGAAAACACAACACAACAAGGAGCGCGCCGGTGTCAGTGTTATTGCGGCAAGTACAGCTGCCATTGCAGGGCGCACAAGCGTGATGTGGGGCGATGAACTGCTGCAAGATGTGACGTTTTGAGGCATGTGGCAGCTAGCATGCAGTGCTTCTGTGCAGCTACTGCGTTAGGGATGCAGCAAGCTGTGAGTTGCAAAAGTAAAAAACATGCTGGGTGAATTGCAATAGCCTGTTATGCACAGGCTATGCACAGTTATGCACAGTGTGAGCTGTAAAAGTCCAAGAACGTCAAAGAAAGTAAAAGAAAATGCTGGGAGGTTTGCAATAGCCGGTTGACTACGGGTGTGGTTATGCACAGGCTATGATGCCATATGTGCACCACATGGTCATGCATGGTGCCCACATGCATGGGCAACTGCTGGTGTGCACAACAGCATGCGGCTGCAATCATCACATGCGCAAACACAGCAGCTGCCTTTGACCATTTCCTTCTACACCCGCTCAACATGTGATTACTAGAGCCCTCTACCCGCATACATCTGGACGACTGTCTCATGTATGTAGCTTGGGCCCAGCTGCAGCCAGCCACTCCGTTGGGTGCAAGCAAATATCTAGCAGAGCTGCCACATGCACATGCCTCAGCTGCACACCAGGTTGAAGCATAGGGTTGCAGCTAAGCTGCTGCCCATTGATTCAACCTGGTGTGCAGCCTGAGGTACTGCTGACGCAGAAGCGGTTACGCAATAGAAACGCTTGCAGGAACAACACCAGGGTGATCAGGTGAACTGCTGCATGTGCTGTTGCGGCTAGCCCACCCTGGTGCCGGCAAGGTACGCCAAATGGTTGATGCAAAGCGCTGCTGTGAATTGCTGCGTCGCAGTTTGAGTTTCTGAGCACTGCTTCCGCACTGCTGCATGATGCATGGTTGGCTCAAGCGAATTGGTTGCTGCTCTTGTCCATCGTGGCAGTTGCAGGACAGCACCACACAACAGCAATGGTACTGCCGGTGTGGCATGATACTGTCAACTTGCGTGTACTGTCTGATTTTGTGTTGCGGCGTGTGCAGCTGCGTATCCTTAGCGTTTAGCACACCACTAGATATGTACAAGTCCTATGTACCGAAATTGTCTCCAAACAAATGCAGCGCTCACCATCAGCCACTCCAATAGCACCCCCAGAGATGTTGCTGACAAAGTGTGCGTCTTCTCCTCCATAAGACTCCTTCTCTGGATGCGGCAGATACGCTGCTGCACTGCGCATGCGCAGCTGCTTGACTGTCTTGAACACAACCTGCTGCTCCTGCTGCTCGGGTGCTGCTGGCGCCACTGCTGCCTGCACGCTGTTTGTGGGCTCAGCTGCTGCTGCCACCGCTGCTGGAGTCGCCTCAAGCGGCTTTGATACTACTGCAGTGGCTGCAGGAACAAGCAAAGGAGGTATAGCAAAGACAAGAACAGCAACAGCATTAGCTCCTCAGGCCACCAGGCCGTGACAGCATGCAGTGCATTGCCGTCGTTTCCAGCAGCGGCGTCACCTGATGGTGAACAGGTCAATCAAAAGCATGCTCAGCTGTCGCAAGCCAGCCCATGCTGCGCGTTCACCGTGCACAGTGTTAGGCCATCTGCGGTGGGGCTACGATACATCACAGAGCAGCCCCCAAGCTCCATGCAACGCACGATCCAACCACAACCTAGACATTGAAAGCATAATCCAGACACGCAGTGCCGCTAAGAACCGCCCCCCTGCTCACCTGAACTCTCAGCCCTGACCCGGCTGGAGCGCAAGCTCCTGCTTGCTACCGAAAGTGTAGCATATCTTGGTAGCCTAACAGCAGCTTGCCGAGCCCTTTGAGCGAGGCTATGGGCGTGCATCGTGAAAGCAGAGAGGGCAGATTGGTCACCCTGCTTGTGCGTGTGAAACGAGCAGGTTGACACCACTCAAACAAGAACAAGGCATCTGCTGCGTTTGGTGGGGCCTCGTTGCGGGGTGCTTGATGATCGGCCAGTTTAGGGCTCACGGAGGTGGTGACAAGGCTAGCGTGACAAAGCAGTTGTGTGGTGTGCAGTAGCATGAGGCAAACTAGTACATGCAAGTCTGCGAAGAACCAGCAGACCTGCCTGCGTGTGGCGGTGCACAAGTGCTTCTCCCGCCCCTGCTGCTGGCAGCAGCAAGCAGAGGGACTCCCTCTCCCCATGCGCAAGCCACCACGGCGCTAGGGCACGCTTGCTTCTTGACCAAACGGCTATCTTTACAGACAAGCATCTTAAAAGCAATGTCTGCACCACTGCAGCGGCCAGCAGCCCCAACAATGGTGTGACACACAATGTCCAGAGTTCATTCAACCTGCCTACTGCAGGGTATGCATGCGTTGGAATACATACACGAAGCATCAAAATGTAACACACCCTCTACTGCATCTCCATGCCAAAGATCTGCTGCTATCCAAGCATCCAAGTATCCAAGCACATGCACGTTTCATCATCCAAGCATACAGACTGTGCCTTGCTCTGAGATGACGTAATGCCAAATGTATCTCCGGTTTCCGGCCACTGGTCATGTTGTGACATATGCACATTGTGACGTGCATGCGGCATGATGTTACGTACACCATACTCATGCGCACGTGTTGCATAACACCGCGGTCATGCGCATGTGTTGCAAGACACCAGAGCCATGCACAGGTGTTGCCCAATGCAACACCAGATTCATGCGTTCTGCAAGGTGCAACCAAGCAATTGTTTCACAGCCACAAGCCCACTCACGGAGTGTGTCCAAGAACCGCAGTCAGTCTCTGACTGCAGCTGCGGCAGCAGCCTGCACAACTGAAACCAATGAACCTCATGCGCCACACTGCAGCTGTTGGTGCCCTTGTGCACCGAACACATTTCTGCGCACGCAGGCATCAAGCATTTCATAGGTGCGCATGCACACAATAAGGCAAAGAACTAATGTCATGTTCAAAAAGCCGGCTGCGCAATGCTGAAGAGAAGCTGTCAGTGCTCAAGCAGCCCAATGCCATTCACTACACGGGGCAAAGAACGAACTTCATTGTCGCACCTCAAACTTCAACCGCATTGCAGACAAAGGACTAGCTTCCACCAGCCAGCTACGCTGTCAGCAACTGCCAACCGCAATTCATATCTCGACGCTCATGAAATGACAAGGGGCTGAGCTAGGTAATTAGTGCTGCACGCCTGCTCAGGAGTGCAAGTTCATGTACTACACAGCTGTGCAGGTATAGAAAGCCATATGGCATGACTAGAACTAGAATGCGCACGTGCGCATCGTAATTATGTATCTGTGTAACACTCTGTGCAGGACCAGATACGCGCAAGTATGCCACTTCACGACATCCAGTATGTTCATGCATTTTTCGAAGGCATTGCAATGAGACATCCTCCGCTGCATGCAGTTGTGCAGATCAACCACAGTGCAACAAATGCACAGCATCCCTGCGACACAGCATGCACACGCTGCTGTCATCAATCATCAGCAGCAGTATGCGCTCAAAGTTGTGGTGGCTGCTGCTGCTAAGCCACTCCGAACTTGACCAGCCCTAGGCATGGCACTCTCAGCAAAGAATGTTCGATAAACAAGCCAGTCAGCTAATGATGCTCTGAACATGCGTTTTGCGCTGATCTCAGCACTTGGTGCTGTGCTGACTCAGCGCTTGAAGGTGTGCTGACATCAGCACGTTGCGCTGATGTCAGCATTTTGTGCTGTGCTGACATCAGCACTTGGTGCTGACGTCGGCATCAACCCACACGAAGGGCGCACAGCCCGAGGGGCACAGGCAGCTGTTCTTGCCGTGACCCTTACTGACCTGCAATCAGCAACAACAGCCGGAGCGCAGCAGCAGTAAGCACCAGGCATTGCAAAGCAGTAGCCTACTGCCCTGAAGAACTACAGTTGTGTGGCAAGCAGATCTGCTGTCATAAAAAATGGCATATGGCAGGGTGTGCTGTGCTGCAGCACCGTCGATTCCATAGGCACCTGCGCACACTGAGAGCAATAATGCATCACTGGCAAGAGATGCCACACAACTACTAGCTGTGGCTTCAGGGCAACGTCACGTCAAACCTCAGCCAATGCCACTCACCACGCGGGCTGCTGTTGTTGCACCTGCAAATCCTGCAGTCTGCGCAAGCATCTGCGGCTTGTATGGGCAGTACGTTGGCATATCCTTCCACGTACGACCGCAGCTTGACTCCACGCGTGCGTTAGACACGGTGTAACCGTCTGCCGCCTTGAACTCTCCTACAAGCTGCCCCTTGATGCAGGAAACTGTCACAGTTGCCGCGACATCTGCGTCGATCGTCTTGCTGGTTGCAGGAGGCTTCAGGAGGTCGAGGGAAAGCGGGAAGCAGCTGCTGCCAGCGTCTACGTTGCAAGCCATAACAGTGCAGCTGCCGCCCGGCTGCGGCAGGAAGGTTCCTGCCCATAGATTCGCCCTATTAGAAGCAGACGGTCGGCTGTCTGCAATGCCCAGAGGACACATCTGTCCGCTTTGGAACAAGCCGACGTTGCAAGGCTTGCTGGCACGTGTCCTGATGTTGCTGCAGGAGCCAAGCAGGGATGCAAAGCTGCTGGTTAGGGCTTTGCATGTGAGAGGCACAGCACCGCAGGTCTCCTCTAGGGACTGGCCGTCAATCTTGCTGAGCAGCAGTTGACTGAGGCGAGGTTGTGCCTTTTTGAGGAAGTTGGGGCCCACGTCCTTGAATTGCACTGCAAAGGTAAGCACCACCTGCTCCGGCTGCAGGATGGGACATGAAGCGACGGGACAACACAGCAGGGAGATATGTCAGTCGTTTGATGGCATGTGCCTGTAAAAGTGGTGAAGGTTATGCAGAGAGGGCTATACTTTCAGGCATGGTGGGCTGGCACAGTGGCGGATGCATCCCATAGAGCTGTTGGCACAACCAGCTCTGCTGTAGTGCCTGCATTTTGTGGCTTGTGACCTGGCTAAGTACTAGTGCACAGCCTTGATTTACATTGCAGCATAATGTTATATGCACGGCGAATAAGAGTGTTGATAGCTGCAGTTTCCTGCAGATCAGCCTCACCTGGTCAGCGCAGCTGGTCATTGTAACGGGCACATTCTTGGCAGTGACGCTCTTGTCACCAAGTGCGGCACACTGCTTCACAACGTCTGCACTGAGTGTAGATGCCAGCTGGGTATCCATACCATCCCTCTTGATGCTCGTGCACGACAGCACTCCCATGGGGAGCGTCTTGCGGATCAGGAATGACATAACGATGCTAGAGTCGTCGCTTGGAGGAGAGCCATACCACTCAATGACGCTTGTGCCGCTGCTGCTGACAGCTTGGCCTGTCGTGCTTGTCGTACTGGCAGTGACGTCAGCAATAATTTGCTTGCTTCTGACCAAATTCGCTGTAGCTTGACCAGCAGTGTTGGTTGTGCCAAAAAGTTCAGCGCGGTTGCCGTCCCGGTCAACCACCAAGAATGCAACCTGCCTGCCAGATACGGCCTTCCCATCTTCTGTATAACGAGCCGTGACGGTGACGACCGTAGTGACAGGAACACGTGCGCTGGGTGCAAGGGTCAGCTGCAGCAGCGGCTTGCTTGGGGCGTCATCGTACCACTCGATTACGCTCTTGCCGGCGCTTGATGCAGCACCAGCACCGACGGACAGTGACGTCACCCTTTTGCCAGAGTCAGACGTGGTGCTTGCGACCACCTCAGCAATGGAGACTACGTTGCGCACTAGCGGAATAACAGCCACACCACGTGCATTGGTGTTTGCTGTCCTGGTAGCCTTGCAAGGCCAATTGGTCCCATCATCATACGTGATGTCGAAGGTAATCGGGTGGTTGTCCTTTAGCTTCGTGTCGACAACGTACGTAGCTGCAACGGACACGCGTGTTGTCACATGCACACGTGCATTTGGCCTCAGGGAGAGCTGCAGTTGATCCTTTGACCAGGTGACTGAATCTGATGACTGTGCGGTGAAGAATCCAGTGATGCGCTTGGCACTCCCAATCAGGGCAGCAGACACAACCTTTGTATCTTCCTCTGGGCTCGGGGGAATGCGTGCGATTGCCTTACAGTCAGCGCCAGTGGTGGCTGTGTAGGTGGCCCCGCTGGGTGCACGGGTCTCTGGGTCGACAAGAGTGAAGGCCACAAGTTCACCAGACTGTGGCTGGCCGTCTTTGGTGTAGCAGGCCTCCACAATAATAGGCTTGCCGGGAGGCACAATCTGCGAGGGGTGTAGAGTATGGGGTGTGGTGCAGGTTGGCAGAGCAGCGAAATACAATACAAACAAACAGTCAGCGTAGATCCTTGGAGCAGCTGTGCGCTGGCTTTAGAATGCAGGTGTCGTCACAGGGTAGCACACACTTTCAGCCAATCGGCTGTATAGAAGACAAAATGCTGGTGTCATGCAAGGCAGTGCCAACTGCAGCACATCTGCTGTGCGTCATGTCAACATCACTTGCACTGTGTTCACTATTTCACTCACCGGGTCAGGGATGGTGAGAGCCAGCTGCTCTGCTCCTTCCTTGAACCACGTCAGCGTCGTGGTCTTGCCATCAGTGCTGCGGCCTTCCCCAATGCTCGTGCTGAGCACAGCAACGTTGGTAGTGCTGGTTGTGCGGGCCCGCACAACTGCAGTGTTCTCGGTTGCAGTGCCTTGCACGGTACGCGTACGTGGCCAGAAGACTTGGCCGTCAGCATCGAAGATGAGCGTGACAGTGTCTGTTGTCTTGTCGCCGTTGACTGCTGTCAAGGTGATGGGCCGGTTTGCAACTGGGTTCCCATCCTCTGCAGGGTGCGACGGAAGCCAGCAGTAGATTGGTTAGCTCCACAGCACAGTGTGCATTGCCGAGTACATATTCTCAGCTGACGGATGGCTACAGCACAAACCACGCGTGTCACCCGTTACATGCTTGACCTTGCACTGTCACACGCATAAGACACATGCATCAACAAGCATAAACCACAAAACCACAAGCACAGGACCTACCTGAGTACTGCGCCACGACAGTGATAGTGTTACCAGACGGCACGCGTGCATTGGGAGTCGGGAAGATCACCAGCTGCTGTGAGACCCAAGTGATACTTGGCCAGCCCAGTGGATCCAAGACAGCTGTCACAGTGCCAGATCCTGAACTGCTCGGAGTGCTGGCCCCAACCAGCCTCACAATTGACACGGGGCTGGGATCGACAGTAACGCGTGCGACCCCACTGGGATCAGTTCTGCCTGTGTAGGTCTTTCCAACGGGTGTGTTTGTCCTGGGGTCACGCAGCTGGAAGGTGATTGTAGCACCACCCAGGGGCTTGCCGTTGACTGTGTAGTAAGCTTGCACATAAGATAAGCAAACGCTATTGTTAACAGCTAGTTCAGGTGACATTGCTGTAGGGGTGCCCACAGGCGCATGCATTGCTACCAATCGTCAGCCGCCGTGACCGCATCAACACGAGAAGCATGTGCCTGCATGCACATCAGCTGTTTCTCCTCAATACTGACCAGCAGGTCAAACACAGACAGTGCAGCGATGGCCATGTGCCACGTGTATCAAGCCAGCTGCAGTGCCCACCTGCACATCTGCGATGTCTCCCGCTTTGACCAGCGGGTCAATCACAGACAGCACCAGCTGCTCAGGGCCAGCAGGACCATCACCATCATACCTGCAGGACATGTGTCCAAAATAACACAGTGTTAGTGATTACTATGCGTCGCGCCAGATTGAAAGCAGCATAAGGGTCAGGGATGCACAGGCAATCTGAACGATATTTGAAGTTGCCAGCATGCGCCATTCTATGCCGTAACGCCAGCAGCAAGCACAACACACACACTCTGTCTGCACGGATGGATGTATAAGGAGTTGGACGACGTCTGTATGCCAACTTCTGGCACCAACGCATTGCTGCAGGCAACCAGCGCATAACAGCCAAGCATGCAAAGGCAATGCAGCAGCATGAAAGTCGCAGTACGTTCAAGCATGTGTCTCACCAAGTGATCTCCACTCCTGAGCGAGATGTAACAGACCTGCTCTGGGTGCTTGTTGTGCTTGCAGTAACCGTTGCCACAGTGGGCGTTGGCCTCACAAGAGAGATAATAGCAGCACCCTTTGCATCAGTCTGAGCCGTAGGACTGTCAGTTGTACCGTCGTCATACTTCACACTGAAAGTGGCAGTCCTGCCAGCAACAGGCTTGCCCTGTTCGGTGTACTGCGCAGTGACCTGGACCGTTGTTGTCACGGGAACCCTGTCTCCTGGGGTTAGCACGAGATCCAACTGCTCTGGTGCATACCAGATCACAATCGCAGGTGGGGAACTAGTAACAATGTGGCGCTTGGTGCTCGTAGTGGAAGCCACGATCTTGATTTCATCTGGCTGTGGCCTCACAAGTGTGATTGTTGCCTGGCCCTGGGCGTTTGTTGTGGCCTTTTGTGTGGTCTTGCTGCCGTCAAGGGCTTCCAGAGTGAAAGTGATCTCACGGTTTGGCACTGGGGAGTTGTCCTCTGCGAGCGCAAGGGAAAGCAATCGACAGCTGTGTGTGCAGCAGTGGCAGCAGTTGTTAGTCGGCAGCTTGATATGTGTCGGATGTCACTGGGAGGTGTATGCAGCAGATCTCAATGTCATCTACTACATCAAGCCGTGGCACAAAACTCCAAAGTCTGATCAGCACATGCACCTAAAGCAGTGACTAACGTGTGCTGCTTTGACTTTGACACAGCTGCGCCCACCTGTGTACGTCGCTGTGACAGGAACGTTGGTACTGACCAGCACACGTGTGCCAAGTCCGATGTTCAGCTGCAGCTGCTCCGGCGCATCTGAGTACCAGATGATCTGAACTGGAACATTGGACACGACTGGCAGGTTTGTCTTGCTGCTGGTGGCTGCTGCTGTGATGGTCGCCTCTGTAGGGGTGCGGCGTGTCTGTGGGATCCTTGCAACGCCCTTGCTGTCAGTGTTGGCGACAAGCTTAATTGTTCTGCCGCCTGGTGCGGTGATGGTGAATGTGATGGGTCTGCCAGCAACTGGCTTGCCGCCCTCACTGCAAGCAGCAGCAGCAGCAGCAAGATGAGCAACACACCAACACATACATACAGCTCGACGGTCATGAAGGGTTTGGCTAGTGTAGCACATAACTCAAGCTTGATGCTGTTACAAGAGGGTATGGTTCACTAGCTGCTGGTTGCAGCTGCAACGCATATGCACTGCAAAGCCGTCAACTGCAAGAAGCTATAAATTTGGTTTGGTGCTGCTCAGCCAATCATGCTGCATCTGCTGCAGACGCCTTTCCTGTACGTGGTGAACACTGTCTCAGTTGTGTTGACTGGCACGCGTGCAGATGGTGTCAAGGACAGCACCAGCTCATCTGGCGAGTCGTGGTACCTGCAGCAAAACGCAGTTTGATACAGGGCAATGAAAGCTATGCCACACCAACCACACGTATCTTTCAAATCACACCACATGGCGCACATGCTTGCTGATTTTACGCCTCAAAGCTCACAGGGTCTTCTCATGGGTTCTGCAGCTGAGCAGTCACGTGCTCTCTTCATGTCACTCAGAACTCTTGCACTCAACCACAACCCTTATGACACATCGACTAACGTTATTTTGAACACACTGCATCCATCACTCACCAAATGGTGTGTGCCTCTGCGCCAGAGGATACAGTCTTGCCCTTGCTACTTGTTGCAGAGGCTGTTACTTTGACCTCATAAGCATCTGCTTGGACCAGCTCAATGACGGCCTTGCCTGCAGGGTCTGTCTTGGCTGTTCGCGTCTCCTGAGTGCCGTCTGGGTTCTTGATGGTGAAAGTGATCGTCTTGTCACCTACTGGCTTTCTGTCCTCTGCAGTGAGATGGAGCAGCAAGCACAGTGCTGGGTGGTGAGAAGCAGCAATGCTGAACCAAATAATGTACTGCAGATGGCAAGTGGTTATGCCAAAACACACAAGATACTGGAGTATGTGCTGCTGACCACGACACCTCAGAGCAGCAGCAAACAGGCTGAACACTTGAATTCCTTGGAAACTGAATGGTGCTACCCACCTGTGTATGTTGCAGTGACCTTGACAACTGTCTTGACCGGCACCCTCACTCCATGATCAATGTCCAGCGTCAACTGATCAGGGTCTGTGCTGTACCACACAATCTGCGATGGCGACGTGACATCCTTGCCAGAAGTGCTCTTGGTTGTTGCTGTGACTGTAGCCTCATAAGGGGTCGGACGCACAAGCTCGATTGTAGCCACTCCATCTTTTTCGGTTGTGGCCTTTTGGGTACCAGTTGTCTTGTCAGGTTTCTGCAGTGACACATTAGCGTTGCAGCATCAGCTCAGGCTACAACGCGTTTTTTGCAGTGTGGTTGAGTGCACCAAGGGGCTGAATTGGCAGCATTATAGCAGTTGTGAACACGGTGTTGAAAACGGCGCAGCAATGCCAACAGCAGCAGCAGCAGCAGCCTCACCTCGATCCCGAACGTGATCTCTTTGTTTGGCACAGGCTTGCCATTCTCTGTGTAGGTGGCAGACACCTTGAAAGTAGTGCCGGCTGGCACTCGGTTGTCTGGCACCAGGGACAGCAGCAACTGGTCAGGTGCGTCGCTATACCTGCAGGAGCAACAGGGGCAATATCATCATCATCAGCAGTTCAGCTGCTAAGTTGGGCAAAGAAGGCCTCTGGCAAAGTACTTGGCACCAGTGGACGAGATTGAGTAAAGCGAGCCAACGTGATCGGCAATGTACAGAATGTCGGAAAGCTGCAGGTTGGCAACATTGAGGACACCTGATCAGGCACAGTGACGAGAGCACCTTGTCAAGTGCGGTGCATGGTGCTGCTGCGCTACTGCGGCATAAAGTAGAGTCAGCTCACCACTCAAGCTTCAGTGGAGTTGGCGTCGTCACAGGGCTGCCTGAACTGCCGGTTGTAGAAGCTGTCACGAGCAGCTCATCTGGAGTTGGCCGCACAAAGTTGACGCTGCAACTGCCATCTGCCTGCGTTGTGCACTGCGCAATAGACCTTTGTCCCATCTGGCTGCACCCTTTCAAAAGTAACAACCTTGCCGGATACTGGCGCGCTACCATTGAGCAGCTTTGCAGTCACTGTGATGTTAGTACCGACAACTACGCGTGCACTTGGCACTGCTGTGAGAGTCAGGACGTCACGCTGTGCGATCCACTCAATTGTTGTACCGCTTCCTGGCTTGGGTGTTGACGGCACAGAGCCAGTTGTACTGCCGCAAGCTGGTGTGGCTGTAGCGGTAACGCTTTACTTCACTGCTACAGCCTCCGCAGGGAGTGTTACTTTTGCGAGGCCGTTGGCGTCGGTTGTTGCTGTGAAGGTGAACATTACCTTGCCAGCGTCATTCTTCAGCTCAAAAGTGACTGCAGGAAGTAACGGCAGCGGTAGCAACAGCATCAGTGAGACAGGCCTGACATTCTAACGCACCTGCGCTGCTTTCTTACAAATACAACAGTTTTGTTATCTGCATGTTATCAGCACTTCCAAGCAGCGTTGCGCACCTGTGGAGCCTGGTGTCATGTCAGCAGCAGCACCAGACAGTACATGCATGCACAGACGGCCACCACAAACAGACAACAATTCACCAAGTACGTGGACACATTTGTGTATTGCTGCTGCGCACCTGTTGAGCCTGGTGTCATGACATGCCTGACCATGTAGTGATTGCACTGCTTCAATACGAACAACACAGCAGTTGAGTTTTCTGCATGTTCTGTTGTACTTCCAAGCAGCTTTGCGCACCTGTGGAGCCTGGTGTCGTGTCAACAGCAGCACCAGACAGTACATGCATGCACAGACGACCACCACGAACAGACAACATGTCATCAAATACGTGGACATTTGTGTATTGGTGCTGCGCACCTGTTGAGCCTGGTGTCATGACATGGCTGACCATGTAGTGACTGCACTGCTTCAATACTGTTTGGAGCACAACAACAGCTATGTTATCTGCATGCTTCCACGCAGCTTTGCCCACCTGTGGAGCCTGGTGTCATGACGCCCCCACAGAGCAGCTGTGCTTCCAGAGGCAGCACAGGTGTGGGGATGTTCAGCAGCAGCTGACCAGGCACAGCAACCCTGTCCGCCTGAGCAGGGGACGAGCTGACTGGACTAGTGCCGCAATGCGCTGATACTACCACGTTGTATGTTGCGACGGTGAGGCTTGCGGGGATGGTGGCTTGGCATTTGCCGGCTGCATCCATTGTGCAGGTGGCTGTGCCGACAGTGTTAGTTAGTTAGTTAGTTAGTTACACAGTGATACTGCCGTTGGTAATGGTGAAGGTGATCTGGTATGCAGCAGCAGCAGCATCCGAAGGTGTGGGTAACAGACTAGTTAAGCTGCCGTTGGTGATGGTGAAGGTGTGATCTGGATATGCAGCAGCAGCAATATACAAAGGTATGAGTAACAGACTAGTGAAGCTGCTGTTGATTATGGTCGAGATGATCTGGGTACGGAGCAACAGCAGCAGCATATATACCCACGCGTGAGCACCACCGATTCTGAACAAGACTATGTCTAGACATGTGATTTGCACACGCAATCCGCTGACTAGTGCTGCAGTTGCTGCAGAAGCGCTAACTTGATCAGCTGTAGCTGTAGCTAATCATACTCTACTAGCGCACCTGGACACCTAGCGCCATGCTGCCCCCACACATCAGGGTACCCTGCACCTCATTTGGCTGCCCAACATCCTTTGTTGGCTTTTCCACAAACTGCGTGATGCTGTTGCCAGATATTGCGATCCAGTTGATAGTGCCTGGTGTTGATGTAATGGGAGTGCTCTGGCAGGTTGAAGAGGCAGTCACATCGTACGCGACGGCTGTAGCGCTAGCAGGAACGGTAACCTTGCAGCTGCCTTGCGCGTCTGTGGTGCAGGTTAGTGTCAGGGCGACGGTCTGTGTGCCGGCGTTCTTGAAAGTGAACGTCATCTGCAATGCAGCAATCACAGCAAAATTAGGCTCGCCGCAGACTTGATGGTTGGACTTCAGAGGGCAGCATGGACTTGTGCAGTGCACATCTTTTACGCAAGCAGCGCTGCCAGCACACCTGGAGCTGATGTAGAGCATCAGCACTGCCATAAGCACAGCCACCGGTCCACCGCAACACAATAATCCTGCAATCGAGTCAATTCAATATGTTCAAGGATCGGGTGACAATCAGCACCTACTGTAGATCCCGGCTGCATGACGCGGTTGCACTGCAGTGCAGCTGACACCTCGTTGGTTTCACTAACGTTGACCGTGGGCTTAGCAATGGTCAACGCAACGCCATTAGGCTGGAGAACCACACTGCTTGTCCACTCGATTGTGCTGCCGCTTCCTGTCTTCAGTGTAGACGCAACTGTGCTACTGCTGTTGCAGTTTGGTGCTGTTGCTACCACATCGTACTTCACAGCAGCCGATCTTGCAGGAACAGTAGCTGAGCAGGTTCCTGCAGCATCTGTGGTGCACGTAACGGTGGCGGGGGTGCCAGCAGTTTGGGTGCCAGCGATCTCGAGTGTGTACGTGATTACAACACCGGCCGTGGGAGCGGCGTCGCATGTGTATGTTGCTTGCAGCGTGAAAGGGTTGTTGACCTGCTTCTGGGCTGTAGGAATGTCAAGCTGGAGGGCAGTTACGGGGCCTGCTGGCAGCGTGTACTGAGAAGGTGAATGTTGCTGGACCTGCAGCAGCAAGAAACAGCAGCGAGCCATCATCAGTGCAGCATGGCCGGCTTGCAACCGCTAACAGTATAATGTTTATGTCTCAACTCCCGGCCAGGGCTTGTGCGGCAACACATCGTTTGCTATGCCAGAGCACCAGATATGCACGCACGTGCCAATCAGCTAATAATCGTAAGCCAGGCGCAAGTGACACATGTGACAACACTGTTGTCAGAGTGATGAATTGCTGTTGATACATTACATAACGTCACATGCTCCACTCAAACAAGAGTGGGAGCCCCATTCAGGAGCCAACGGGAGGCTCAAAGGGGGATACAACAAAGTGCAAGCCAGGCGCAGGCGACACATCTGGCAACAAGTATCAGTGATGAGTTGCTGTTGATACCACGAAAGAACACTCACCGAGCAGATGCCTGACATGCCACTGTCTGTGCTGTGGCAACATGCATCAGCCAACAAGAGCAAGCCAGGCGCACGTGACACATGTGAAGATAAGCACCAGTGGTGAGCTGCTGTTAATACAACAGATTTAACACTCACCGAGCAGATGCCTGACATGCCACTGTCTGTGCTGGGGTACCAAGAGAAGGGACTCTGCTGGACCAGATGCCTGCTGCTGCTGCTGCCGCTGCTGGTGATAATAGGAAGGTTCAGCAGTGACTGCAGGCGGCGGTGACCGGGGGGCCTCCACCACCAGTGGTAGGAGGAGCGACGACGTTGGCATTGATTAGGAGCCACTCATAGGCGCAGAAGCCACACCTACGATTTCAACATACACGGAAGCACAGCGGATGTACTTGGGGTCACGTTTAAACGTGACCTCAAATTTGAGGGGGATGAAGATGATGCACCATGGGCTTTGCTTTACTCATGGCGTTGCCAGCTGTCACGCATGCGGTGAGCACACAACCAGCAGATGTGCAGCACCGCCACCCCATTCCCGTGGCATGTGCATGGAAGCACATCCTTTGCAGCCAAGCATACCAGTTCATATGAAGGGCTGAGCTCCAGGTTCACAATCTGTTTGATGCCGCCATCTGCTCTCACATCTGTTGGCTTAGAACCACACTGCATGCACTGCGTGCCCATGCAGTGCTCCTTACACGTCGCAGGCAGCAGTGTACAGCAGAGCCGCCAGCACAACATGCCCAACAATAAGAATAAAAAACTACCAGTCCATGGGGAGCCCAAGCACCGTGTTGGTGGTATCCTTGTTGCCATAAGTTGCTTCAATGTCAGCCAAGTTGGCGTGCATCGCAATCAGCAGCATCTCAGCAGTGTAGCAGTCACACTCTGGGTAGCCGTTAGGCCCACTCTTCATCACCTGCATGTGCAATTCTGCGGGAAAATACATTCATAGACTATCTTGTGGTGGCGGTTGCTGTCGATGTTGCTCCAAATGAAGTATTCCAGTATATCAAGGAATCAGTCAAATGATTTGTCTGCTTAAATGGTTCACCCAATGAATAGGGTGCTGTGCAATGCTGTGAAAGATGGCAGAAACACCTTGCCATCATTGGATGAATGACATCCCACCAGCAGCCTCGCCGCACCAACTCAACAAAGCACAAGCACATAAGCACAATCTTCGGTCAACCTCAATCTCACTTTGCTGAAGCAGCAGCAGCAGCAGCAGCAGCAGCAGCAGCAGAAGTGAAAGAAGCTACACCGCTCACCACTTCATCGAGGTACACCACAGTCTTCCCAGCGTCCTCACAAGCCCTGTTCTCAATGCGGTCCTTTAGAATAGCCAGCCGCATGCAGCCTCGCGCACCAAATCAACAGAGCACAAGCAACGCACACACATAGGCCAACCACTATCTCGTTCTGCTGAAGCAGCACAAGCAGCAGCAGAAGAAGAAGAAGCAGAAAAAAAACAAAGAAGCTACACCAACCCCGCTCACCGTTTCATCGAGGTACACCACAGTCTTCCCAGTGTCCTCACAAGCCCTGTTCTCAATGCAATCCTTGAGAATGGCCAGCCGCATGCCCAGAGCCATCAAAAACAGCTTTCCTCCCATGTCCGCAAGCGCAGGTGCATTGGTAGGGTTGGTGCACACGTTCGCCATGTCTGCTTTGCTGTAGCCGCGGCTTAGTTTGGCAAACTTGAGGCCCTTTCCGCGGCCTTTTCCGGAAGTGCCTTGAAGCAGGTGGCGGCCGGGGCTGCTGCTGGTTGTAGCGCCTGGGAGGGACTTGGCAGAGACCTGGCTGTTGCAGGTTGGTGAGTTGCACACCTTGTAGTTGGAGGACTTGCCTGCAGACGCACAAATTGGTTTGTAACATTGTTGTATAACATGTAACATGACAAGTAACACAACAAGTGCTGGATGAGGTGAGACCTGGCTGTTGCAAGTTGGTGAGGTGCACACCTTGTAGTTGGAGGACTTGCCTGCAGGTACACGCATTGGTTTGTAACAATGTGTTATAACATGTTATGATTTCTAATGACCAGTAACATAACAAACGCTGGTTGAGCTGGCGCATGGCACACGCTTGTGTGTGCTGCGCAGGATACGGCGCCAAGCTAGCTGTATGGTTTGCGTAGGTTATGATGGCGAACTAGCTGCATGGTTGTTTTATGTAACAGTTTGCGCACAATACAATGCCAGGCTAAGCTGCTTGGTGTGCATCCAGGGTCCCTGCATGCCACACTGCAACGCACCGTCGTAGAAGCAGGCCACTCCTTCCCAGTTGACTCCACCCACTGTGCATCCAATGGGGCACTTGAGCCAGCCAAAGCAGTGGGGGGTGGTACAGCTGACAGTCTTCTCACAGAATGCATCGGCAACGTTGCGCACAGGGCTGCGGCACAACAACAGCAGCAGCAGGCGTTGTTTGGATACGTCATTGTTCATGACACTTGCGCAGATGTTCGTGTGATTGCAGGACCGATGCTGCAGCGTCACAGACTGTTGCAGGGCTCCTAAGGTACCACACAGCACACTGCATGAAGTCTCCGCAGCTAGCCATGCAATGTAGCTGATTTCATTGTGCAAACACTTTCTGTTGGTGATTCCAAATCACAAGGTGGGCTCACCAGTTTGCTGATGATGGGCAGTTGAGCTCCTCATCTCCAAGTGCGTTAGCGTGGCAGCTGCTGGACTTGCAGGCACATGCAGCAGCAGCAGCAGGGTTCAAATTGGGCGGTCGCACGCAATGCTGAGTCAGCAGAGGCAGCTGCATGCCCAGGAGCCCTGCTTGCCAAATGTTCGCAGATAGATAGATAGATAGATAGATAGATAGATAGATAGATAGATAGATAGATAGATAGATAGATAGATAGATAGATAGATAGATAGATAGATAGATAGATAGATAGATAGATAGATAGATAGATAGATAGATAGATAGATAGATAGATAGATAGAGGGGTTACACGGTGTGTTCATGCGGCATACGCCACCACAGACACCTGGTAAAATAGGAAGCTGCAAGCGGCTCAGCTCGGGCTGTCACTGAGGTTTTAACCCCCAGAAAAGTGTTCGCAGCACAAGCTCGCTAGCGCTGAGAATCAAATGTAGTATATCAGACGAGGTGCAACCTGCAGAGCGTCAGCAGAGATCAGGGCTGGAGGCCTGAGCACACATTTGGCACGTGTTCAGGATGTCCAAGAAGTGCTGCAGCTGCATTGAACGCTTCAGGTTGCGCCACGCACCAGAAGGGTTGCAGTTGCCCTTGCAGGTTGTTGGGTCAGCAGCATCGCAGCGGCCCACAAAGCCAGTCTTGCTGCCATCCTTCCTCCACTCGGGGTACACACTGCAAGCACACAGCGCAGTGATATGAGATGTTAGCAGGCTGGCAGCAGCGAGGCCTTGGACCCAGCGAGATATCGACAAACTCGAGTCGCATGCAGTACGCACCGTGGCATGATCTGCAGTGCATAATGCATTCTTGTGCAGCACAGCAGCAATCTTTAACTCATGACATATGAACCAGCTGTCTGCATTCAAACATCTGTCACAGTATTTCAAACATTGTTACAAAATGATTATAACAAGTGTGCTTACCAGCGCTCAGGCAGCCTTCGTACGAGACCAAAGCGTACTTCAATGTATTCCGACAACGTTCTGCTTCTACGAACGCCTGTCACAGAACATCTGGGACAGACAGAAGTGACTTGCAAGTCGTCACCAGCATGTCATGACGCCTGCCAAACTTCCCAGGCACAATACCCTATGAATGGAGCAGAAGGCACCGCAGTACGTGGCTAAGCCAGTACGTGGTGCAAATAGGATGCTACATGCTGATCAGACTTCTGAAGTAGCACACAGCAGGAACCCTTCCATCTCCTAATCAGGAAGCAGCAGCAGTAGTGCAAGCACCAGCCTGGTGCAGCACTGACAGCAGCAGCGGCAACGAAGAAAAGAAAGACAGCGCTTGGCCTGCCTCTGCTGGTCAACATCGTTGAAGGCAGCGAGAAGGCACTTTTGCGACAAGAAACATGCGCAGCAGCGGCAGCAGCAGCCCGACTGCAGTATCACTGCAGGAATCATAGCCCTGGCAATCAACTTTGGCACAACAAGCCTTGTGACCTGGCGTCATGGAGTGCTGTCAGTCCTGAGCAGGAGCCACATTTAGGAGCAAGACAACAGTGCCAGCTGGCGCCGTGACAGCAGCCAACGTGTGAGAGGATGCTGGACTACAGGCCTGCCCAGGACCCCGGCCCACCCGTCCACAAGGTCCAGCGATTGTCCTGCAGCCCACCACCAAGTGCTGGCCACAACAACCTATCAGCAGCCCTTTGAAGGGAAATGTGAAAACCTGCTGCTACAGCGGCGGCATACGATGACACAAGACAGCAGTGCCATCTGCCACAGCTTGCAACGTGCCCCTGTCATCAGCAGGAAGGGTGGCATGGCGGCCAACAATGGAGTGCATGGTGACGTCCAACATGACTTCTAGTGCCGTGGTAGAGCCGGGACGGCTCTTCTGCAAGTGGGGAGTGCATGGGTATGCGTTTGTTCCTGCCCCCACCAAAAAACAAGTGAAAAAAGAGAAAAAAAGAGAGATTGTGCAGTGTAAAGTGCAGTGTGTAAAACGGCGTCAGCTCTGATCCAGGTGTTTCTGCTGTATGCAGCCTGGTACGTCGTGCAAGCACTGCACATGCTGTGTGAAGTAGCCCCGAGCTGTTGACTATGGACGCACGTGGTTTGATATGTGCAGATTTCAAAACCTCTGTACTGTAAAACAGCGTCAGCTCTGATCCAGGTGTCTTGCCGTATGCAGCCTGGTATGTCGTGCAAGCACTGCACCTGCTGTGTGCAGATGCCCCGAGCTGTGGATGGCGTTCCCGTGTTTTGAGTGTGCAGAGTGCAAGAAACGCTGCTGTGTTCCTGTGTTTTGAGTGTGCAGAGTGCAAGAAACGCTGCTGTGTTCCTGTGTTTGAGTGTGCAGAGTGCAAGAAACTCTGCTGTGGATTGTGTGCTCTTGGTTTGACGTGTGCAGAGTGCAAGAAACTCTGTACTTATGAACGGCGTCAGCTCTGATCCAGGTGTTGTGCTGTATGCAGCCTGGTACGTCGTGCAAGCAGATGATGAAGCAGATGATGAAGCAGATGATGAAGCAGGCGAAGGCGCTGGGGTTTCCTGAGGATCACGACCTGTCACCGTGCATCCTGCCCAGGCACAACAACCACTTGAACATACACTGCAGGGACTCTACGCACCCTCGCAACAAACAGCAGCAGTCAACGCCAGCTGCTGGCGCCTACTACGGCAGCAGCAGCAGCAGTCACAGCAGTGGCAAGGGGCAGTACCAAGCACCTCCTGCTGTGCCTGAGACAATGTACATGCCTGCTGCTGCACTGCAGGGTGGCAAGGCTGCACCTGCCAGCCCCAGCAACCCCAATGACAAATCCTTGTGGGATGACCGGCGTCAGCAGCAGCAGGGTGGCCAGTCCTGCAGCATCTGCAAGCGCCCCGCGCACAGCGACAACGCTTGCTGGTACAACGATCCGCACGCAGCTCTAGAGTTCTGGGCCCCCAGCGTTGAGGCATCATACAAGGCCATCCAGCTGTACCAGCGCCGCTGCGCTGAGCTGGGCATCGCACCCAAGCAACCAGGTGCGCGAGCAGCCCCGCAGCAGCAGCAGCAGCAGCAGCGTGGCCGTGCACCTCCTTGTGCTCAGGCAGCAGCAGCAGCAGCAGTAGCAGGAGACAATGCCCAGCCTGACCTGCATGCTGCAGGAGCGCTGATGCCTGACATAAATGACATCAAAGAGAGCTTGAGCGGCTGGTACCTGGCTGGCTCTTGCAGGCCCGCGCAGCCCGCTCACTACGGCAGCAGCAGTAGCAGCAGCAGCATCAGCAGCTTTGAGCGCACTGCCTTCGCTGCTGCATTGAACGGCAGGGACAAGCAGCCTCTCAGCTTCCTGCCACCTGTAGAGGCGCAGCCATGCGACAGGACCAAAGCAGCCAGCTCAGCTGCTGACAAGCCTGCCACTGCCACCTGCACTGCTGATGACGTGCAGGTGCAGGTGATCATAACAGGTTCGCCTGACAAACTTGGCGGTATCCTGCAACACATGGGCATGTCTGGACTGGTTGCTAAGCCAACCCCAGCACCTGCTGCCAGCGCAGGCGGACGCGCCGCCGCCGCAGCAACGCAAGGTGAGCCGCCTGGGCCGAGGATCAGTGCGCAGCCAGCTGTCGGCTTGGGGGTGAACGCTAACAGCAACGCTGGCGACAGCAGCAGCAGCTGCAGCAGCTCCAGCCGTGCACCACTGCCGTCAAACCAATTGGTCGCTGCAGACGATGATGCCACAGTAGCTGCTGCAGCAGCAGCATGCAACCTGCTGCAGCCTGAGGAAGCCGCACAACTAGCTGCACACGCCTGCCCAGGACGCAGCAATGAGCAGCTGCTAGCAGCATTCAAAGCAGGCAGCGCCACGCAAACTATGCTGACCTTTACCAGCAGTGATCCAGCTCAGGTACCCATGATCCTTACTAACAAGGGTCCTGTCATGCCGTTCAAAACGGTCGCAGATTCGGGCTGTGAGCCGTGCATCATCACGCGGGCACAGGCAGACGCAAGCCAGATCTCCTACAGGCCCCTGGCTGAGGGTAAGCTTAACATTGTGAACATCGAGGGTGACAAGACCTCCTGCTTCATCGGCCGCACTGAACCGGTGAGCGTGAGCTTCGGCCATGGCACAGCGCATGAGGTCTCAGTGTTTCTCAAAGACGGCTTCTTAGTGAATGGCAACGCAGCTGCAGACAACATGTACAGCTGTGTGCTGGGCAGGAGCTGCCTGGACAAGCTGTCTGGCTTTGTGGTGCCTGTGCTTCAGACATTCTTTTACATGCCCCACCTGGAGCAGCTAGACTTCAGCCTTGCCAGCATGCCAGTGAGGCTGGGGCGCGCACAGCAGTCCAGCAGCAGCGCTGCTTCACTCATGGCCATCAGCGATCCAGTGCCGCTGTTTGCCTGCGCCGCCATGTCGCAGGGTACACCACACTGCAGCAGCACCGGTCAGGGCTGTGACGAAGAGGACACCACAGGCCAAGGCAGCGGCACGTGCAGCGCGCGACCAATGCTGCACTTCTGCAGCAGCAGCTCTGCTGGCGACGTGCAGTGCAGCATGCCACCGCCACAGCAGGCCACGTGGGAGTTTGTTCCTGCTGACAGCAGCAGCGCAGCTGCTACACCAAAGGCGGTGAGCGATGCACTAGATGACAACAGCAGCCAGCATGCTGCTGACACAACACGCAAAATTGCAGCTGATGGTACAAGCAGCAGCAGCAGCAGCAGCAACACTGCTGCATCAACACCAGCCACAGCCAAGGCAGCTAGCGATGCTGCATTCTGCAAGAGCAGCAGCACAACATTGACAGAGCAACCACCACAGCCAACGGGCTGCCAGCAGCAGCAGTTGCGCATGCCGCCAATCTATGCCGCATGCAGCTGGACTGCCAACTCACTTCTGTGGCTGCTCTCGCTGCTGCCTCTTCTGCTGCTCACTTGCATGAGCAACACCCTGCGCAGCTATGTGCTTGAGACCATGGGCTGGCTCTACCGCATGCTGCTGCAGCCGGCACCCTACCAAGAGCAGGACACGCTGTACTACCGCTTGGGGCGCATCCACCACTCATCCCGCAACTTCTTCGGCTTCAGGCACACCATCAAGGTGCGCATGAGAGAAGCTGCATCTGGCAAGGGTTTCTACAGCAAGCCTAAGATCATGGAGGTTAAGCACCGCAACCCGTTTGCACTGCGTTTCGCGCTGACAGCAGTACCTGTCAAACTGCTGTTCATGATGCTAGTGCTGGCACTGTTCTGCACCACCAGCGCATCAGCCATGCAGCTGCGTACACACACTGCTGCACTAGGCTTCAACCTGCTCAGCACGACGCCTGATCCGTGCCCTGTTCCACCGCCTTGTTGCACAGGCCAAGTCCTGGCGTGGACAGTCAGCAGCGAGCTGGGCAATCTGTGCCCTGCTGCTGGCGCCCAGCAGTGCCCACCAGCGCCAACAAGCACCAGCCCCTCCATCCTTGATGCCTTCACGCCAGATGGCGAAAAAGAGCTGGCAGACTTGAATTCCAGGTGGGAAATTGATCCTGAGCACCAGCGGATCTATGGCAATCACCAGGATACGACTCCAGTGCAGAAAAAGCAGCTGAAGCACACACTGCTTGAAGAGAAGGGTGCTTTTGCTTACCAGCTGCAAGATCTTGTGGGTTACAGCGGCAATCTCGGCCCAGCTGTGCTGCACATGAAGCATGATAAGCCCATTTGGTCACCTGAACGCAACTACAGCCCACTGGAACGCCAGATCGGCCGCGACAAGTTGTCTGAAATGTTTGAAAGCGGCATCATTGAGTTAGCAGACACGTTGGATGCAAAGTATGCCAGTGCCCCAACCATGCCTGCCAAGCGTGCACCTGACGGCAGCTGGTCTGACAAGCGCTTCTGCGTGGACCTGCATGGCATCAACAACGGCAGTGTCGTCGACCGCTACAAAATGCCCATGCCTGATGACCTGTTCAAACGCACGCAGGGTGCCACATGGTTCTCGAAGATCGATTGCCGCTCCGGTTTCTTCAACATCCCTCTCTGAGGAGTCCAAGCGCTGCACTGCCTTCTGGTGGGACTGCAAGCTCTACCAGTTCACTCGCCTGCCATTTGGACACGTCAATGCAACAGCCATATTTCAAAGAATCATGGAGTATGAGCTGAACAAAGCAGGTCTCAGCCACTGCGTTGTGGTCTTTGTGGACGATGTGTGCATATTCAGCAGCAACTTTGAGGAACACCTTGAATGCTTGCGCATTCTGCTGCGTCGCTTCAATGCAGAAGTCTTGCGGGCACACCCCAGCAAGAGCATTCTCTGCAGCAGCTCACTGCCATTCTTGGGCCATGTCGTGTCTGCAGACGGCATCCGCCCTGACCAAGCCAAGATCGCTGCCATGCAGGCACTGCCGCGCCCCATATCTGCTGACCAGGTGCGCAGCTACATGGTCGTGCTGGGGTTCTACAGGTGCGATGTGCCGGCCTACAGCCAGATTGCAGCACCACTCAATGCGCTGCTCAAGAAGAACGTGCATTTTTAATGGACGCCAGATTGCGAAACAGCATACACACAGCTCAAGACAGCGCTGACTACACCTGGCCTTGCGCTGCACCAGCCTGACCCAGATCTGCCCTTTCACCTTTTCACAGACTGGTCAGTCAAAGGCATTGCTGCGGTCCTGACCCAGCGCGACAGTGATGGCAACTGGCGCCTGATTGCCGCTGTCTGGCGCAGCCTCTCTGCGCAAGAGAAGAAGTACGAAGCTTGGCGTGGTGAAGCACTTGCAGCAGTAAACGGCGTCAAGATGCTGCGGCCTTACCTTTGGGTGGTGCACTTCTACCTGCACACTGATCACCATGCGCTGCTCTGGATCCTGACACAAAAAGAGCCCACAGGACAAACCGCGCGCTGGGTGCTATCACTGCAGGACCACACCTTCTCGCTGGTGCACCGACCTGGCGCCAAGAACCCTGCCGACGCGCCAAGCCGCTACCTGCAGGCCACAACAGTGGACCCTTCAGGCGCACGCATGGACAATGTGGGTGAAGAACCCTGCTAGCTGCTGCCACCTGTGCTACAGGCAGATCTCACGCCTGACACAGCTGAGTACACAGCAGACATGCTTTCAGAGCTGCGCGTTCAGGCCTCGCCGCAGCCCACTGCTCTGCGCAACCCGGTCACTGCAGCCATGCTACAGTACTGCACACCCGTGGCAGCCAGTGCAGCACAGCTGCAGCACCAGCTGCATGACTTCACTACAGCTGATAGCAGCTTCATCGACGCGTTAGCACCCACCCCTGCTGCGCTGCTTGCAGGCAACAACGGCTCCATCACCGATGCTGTTGACCAGCCACCTAAGACCAACCAGCCAGCAGCCGCCTGGCGCAAGGAACAGCTGGACAAAGCATCACTGCAATGGGTGGCGTCCGCCAACCTGGCATTGGGCAACCATAGCAACCTGCTGCCGCTACCTGGCGCTGTCACTGGTGAGCCCGACAGCTATGGCGTTCGAAACAGCACGCAGTTGCGCACCTACGCAGTTGGGTTAACATTCTTTCCAGCTGCAGCTCAAGGCATAGTCCTGCTTGAGCCGTTCGGGGGATTGTGTGCCGGCCTAGAGATGGCCCTGCGTAACGGAACGGCAGTCAAGCAGTACTACTACCTTGATACCAATCCAGCCAGCAGACAAATTGCTGCACACCGCCTGCAGCGGCTCATGGCATTATACCTGCTGCTGCTGCCTGCCAGTGCAGTACAAAATGCTTTCTCCCTACCTCAAGACAGTCGCAAGCTGACCACAAGCGACTTGATCGCTGCTGGCGCAAGCACTCCGAAGCACCCATGGCTGGTGGTGGCAGGATGGCCCTGCCAAGACCTCTCTCAAGCAGGCCCAGGCACAGGACTGCAGGGTAAGCGTTCAAGCCGCCTGCATGACCTTGTGCGTGTCATAGGTGCGCTGCAGCAGCTGCAGCCTGAAATGCCACCTGGCTACATCATCGAGAACGTTGCTATGCAATTTCACAGCAACCCTGCCATCGCACAGCAGGATTACATGCGCATTTGCAGCATGATAGGCCAGTCCACTGTGCTTGATGCAGCTCAGTTTGGCAGTCTCGCTCACCGCGTGCGCAACTTCTGGACCAACCTGTGCACACGTGCCCGACTCTGCGCTGCAGCCACACAAGTCGTCAGGCCAGCCAACCGCACCAGCATCGCCCTGGGCCCTGGACGGCACCCTCAAGAAGTAACGGCTGCCGACAAATTCCCAAGGTACTGCTACAACAAGCCGGGAGAGCCTATGACCGCCTGGCCGACCTTCATGGCCCACCAGAACTCCTATGCCTTCCGGCCAGGGCAACCTGGCAGCGTCACCACCAGCGCTGGTGAGTCTGACCAGCCCACTGGTACAGAGCGAGAATTTGCGCTGGGATATGCCATTGGCAGCACAGCAGCACCAGGTGTGACCGAATAGCAAAGGCGCGCAGCACTTGGCGAATGCATGGACAGCCACTGCATGCAGTGCATCTTTGCCATCACACGTGCGTGGTGGCGGGCTGAATCACCGCAACAGTGCAGCAATGCTTGCATGCCCCAGCAGCCTGCTGCAGTCAGCATCGCAGCTGAGCGCAACTACACTGTGGCATGTGTGCTAGCAATTGCTGCTGCATCACAGGAAGCACTGCAGAAGCCCGATGCAAACCACACTGACATCTGGCACGATGCTGTCGCTCTGCACCTGCTGCAGCAGGGCACCTTCCCCAGCGATACCTCAGCTGTGGAGAACAGCCGTGTCAACAAACGGCTGCAGTACTACACATGGCGTGATGACAAGGTTCTACGCATTATGCCTGACAACAGCACACGCGTCGCACCGCCACCAGCTGAGCGCCTACAGCTCATCAAAGACTGCCACGACCGCACACGGCACTTTGGCATCCGTCGCACCACGGCCTTGCTCTTGCACACCTGGTGGTGGCACGGCATCCAGGCTGACGCTGCTTCTGTGGTGAGTGCCTGCAAGGAGTGCAGCCGCGTGCGTGCTACTTTCAATGCAAAGCCAGCAGAACTGCAGCCACTGCCCATCAAGGGTTTGATGTACCACTGGAGGGTGGACCTGGCAGGACCATTCCCTGAGACTGCCAGAGGCCACAAGTACTTGTTCATCGCTGTAGAGCATTTCTCCAAACACATCATTGCAGTACCAATCGCAGATAAGACCCCAGAGTGCAGAACATACGCATTCCTGTACCATGTCCGAAGCAAGTATGGGGCAATGGCTGAGTGCTGCCACGACAGGGGTGGCGAATGGGCAGGCACCTTTGAGCAGCTCTTGCTTGATGCAAAGATCGACAGCAGGTCAACATCTGCAATCCACCCTGCTGCCAACGGTGCAGCAGAAAAAGGCGTGCACATTGTCAAAACTGCTCTGAAGAAGATGTGCTTGCAGTGCCAGAACATGCGTGACTGGGACATGGAAGTGCCTTGGCTGCTGCTGGGCTACAACTGCAGCCCACAGCGCAGCACAGGCTTCAGCCCATATGAGCTGCTGTTTGCGCATGCGCCAGTGGTACCGCCTGCAACCACTAACAGGCTGCAGGAGCCAATCGACCTTGACCCACCTGCAGCAGCAACTGCCTCACTGCTGCACCGCAGGGAGCTGGTCAAGCGCATCTGCCCTGAGGCAATGAGCAACCTGCAGATTGCGCAGCACAGGGACACGCTGCGCTACGCTCACATCCGCTCCGGCACCTACGAGCCCAAGCCTGCCAAGTTTGAGGTAGGTGGCTTTGTATACACAGCCTACGCAAACACCAACAGCCTGCGGCAGCAGGCGGCGAAACGTGCCAGCAAGGGTGCACGTGAGGCCCAGCAGGGGCACTCGCAGGGCGCAGCAGCAGTTCCAGCCACTCCAGGCAAGCGTGCTGGCATACCGCTGAACCAGACACTGGCCAAGCGCTTAAAGCCCACAGCAGCAATGGCAGCAGCAGCGGCAGTTCCAGCAGCAACATCCTTCACTGGCAACTTGGTTGTCCCTCAGCAGCAGCAACTGCAGTTCCACAGCAGCGTGCCAGCAGCAGCAGCACCTGCACCTGCACCTGCACCTGCGGCAGTTGACAAGGATCTGCTGGCCTTTGTGGTGAAGCACAGCACAGAGGAGGGCAAGCGGACTAGCCTGCAGCGTGTGGAGTCACTGAAGTTGCAGGCTGAGCTGCAGGTGCAGAATGCTGCACTAAACTCAGTGCGCGCAGAGCAGGATGCAAAGATCAAGAAGCAGAGTGCCGAGCTCAATGTCTATAGAACGCAGTGCACGTGCTGTGCGCGCGAGAAGGCAGTGAAGGTTCGCAATGCAGCAGACTCCTAGGTTTTACAAGTGCTTGATTGTCTGCTGTCCTTGCAACTGACAGCAGCCAGGCAGCTGGTCTGAGGGATTGGTAGGATGAGTAATGAGTTGTGATCACTGCATTGTGTATATGCACAGATGGATGCATGAGCAGTAGGTTGATTTATGGCATACACATTCTCATGTTGTGAATACTTTGGTTGGCTAGTACCAGTCGCAATCAGAGAATTGATTGGGCACTTGCTTGTTACTGCCAGTTGCTGAACAAGCACACATACGTCAGCTTCTGTGTGTTGTTCAGGGGGGTTGTTCGGTTCAGATTTGTGGCAGTAACAAGGTTTGTGTCACGGCACAGTGTGCCAGCAGTAATGCTCAGTGAGCAGTAGTAAATAGGCTACAGCTACAGCTGTACAGCCTTCAGGAAGTACTGTTGAGTGTGGGTCAGAGTTGGCCTTGGCGCCTATCAGTCAAGCACTGATATGTTACGTCAGGCAGTCCCTCTCATCATGCGTCTGAGCAATATACATACCGTATCACTATATAAAATACGAGTCAAGCTTCATCATCATCATCATCATCATCATCATGTTACCCATTAAGCCATAGCATCAACGCCATCGGCCCGAGTCAAGCTTACAAGTTTGTACATGTGCATGGCATGTTAGGCCAGTAGTGTTGCCCTCTGCGTGATATGAAACACGGCAAGTCACCATGGCGCAAGTTTCTCCCCCGACTTAACCCTGTTGACTCGACAAACACATGCTGCCCACCAGACTCAAAGCAGTTTGATGCAAAACTATGCAATGCATGTATGTTAGAAGGCATGCATATGCCGCATACAGCGGCTTCCCGACTTCAATCAATTGTCGCCAGCAGGTGTGCGTTTTGCCTGACAACTTGCAGCCTGCAACAACTGCATGGCTGATATTGCAACCACACGCAGCCAAGTCAGTTCCCCAAGCACTGTACAGGACCTCGGTCTCATTTTGAATGAAATAGATGCGTCCCAGACAGAGCAGGCAAGCCTTGTTGCGAGGCTGCACAGCACAGCACTGCACACGCGTGTGAATATGCAACATTGCTGGAACGCTGAC